>UELV01177020.1:29308-52448 GCA_900490015.1 Megastigmus stigmatizans | reverse complement strand
TATATATATATATATACGACTGTAGAGAGAGAGAGAGAGAGAGAGAGAGAGAGAGAGAGAGAGAGGAAAATTCTGCACGACGGCTTGGAGAATGAGTCGTTAATGGGAACAGCCGCACCGCGGACCGCTTCGTTTTCGGGCCGGATCTCCCGTTGATTGGAATGAGGTTAAAGGATGAGTTCGTTAAACCCACACCTACTTCATTTTGCGCCCGTGTCGCGCAGGCTTGTTTCCTAACGACCCTCGAGTCGCTCTGCCCGTTGATCTACTTGTTCGCCAGATCTTTCTCTTTTTTTTCTTCTCCTTCTTTCTTTTTTTTCCCTCTTTGCCTTTCTTTTCTCAGCTTTCGTCCTTTCTCGATCGCGGCTTTGCATATCTATTTCTATCCTATTGAAACGCAATCGAGAAAAAAAAGAAAGAAGAATTTCGCGTGAAGCCAGGTTTGTAGTTGGTGGGTTTCGCAGATTTATTAAATGTTACCTCTTTCACAAATGATATATGTTTTCGGATATATCTTTTGTATTCCAAGAAATAATAACTATACGTTTTTGCGAGTTAGAAAGAATTATATTTTATGTTGTAAAATGCTTTATTCGTCGTTTTGTAAAGGTATATATTGATTTCAAAACAATACAGCTGCAACAAAATTGCAAACATACTTTTGTTTCCACATAAATGAAGTTTTGTAATGAATGGTGACAAAAACAAATACAAAAAAAAATGGGAATAGTTTTTAAAAAATTTAATAAACAATAAGGATACGTTTAAGCTTTTTACAATGAAAACTTTTTAAAATAAAGATTTATATATAATATAAACATATATATAAAATTTAAAAATACATTGTATTCAAATAATTTTTATTGTTCTTTTGCATGAAAGTATATAATAAAATTAATGAATGTGAATGTTAAACGATTATAATAATATATTAATTTAAAATTATATTTATTATATTAAGATAACAATTTGAAGGATCTATACAAGTTTCTTAAAAATTTGGCAGTGAAAATTTAAATTTTGAACTCTGCCATTATAACAATCTGTAAATTTTTTTCCCATTTACGTAGACAACGATCTGTATCATTAGAACTATTTTTTAAACGTTGCATATTCCCATTTTTGTGTTTTCTTCAGCGAAATGATGTGAAATTGGGTATACAGAAATCTGTATCTGTATTTCGAGAACGGCTTAACCGATATTTAATTTTAAAAATCCATTACTTTATTTTTTATATTTTAATGGTTAGGATATTGGAACAAATAATTAAAGAGGAATGAAACAACCGCGATTTTTTCTATTTTTTATTCAATAAAACACGTAAGTATTCTGTATTCAAATCTTTTTGACTAGACATTAAATATTAATAAAGTTATTCTACGAAAGAGAATTAGTTTAGACAATATCGTTTTAAGCATCAAGGTAACAATCATGACTTTGTATTATTTATTTAAAAATCTTATTGTGCATATATCTCAAATTGACGGTAAAGTATATCTACATGGATATTTTGGCACGCTGTTTAGTTTAACTGAGGAAACGAATAATAAATATATTTATCTAGAGGCAATTATATAAAATAAAAAGTAAAATTTACCTCTTATTAGTTTAAAAAAAGTTACAGTCAATATAGATTTTATCAAAAAAATAGATTTAAAAATTTTTTTAAGCTATCCGAAGCCATTTTGCTGGGGTTTTTTGAAATAGAAACCTTACCATAAGCGCCCTACTTCAAAAAGTTTCTGGTGCGAGGATTTGCAGTGAATGATGGTGAAAAAAATCATAGATTTTCTCTGAAGCTTTATTTAAACTAAAAGAGATTTTCAATTCCCATTTTTCACGGATTTTATATTGATTAATAAAAAAAAATGCTGAGCGCAAACTTGGTCTCTCATAAGTGCGTTTCTGATACAGATTTTCACAAACTAAATTTATTCTGTTATATTTTTATTACAAAAAACATGTAACAAAAAGAAAGTTTTTTGATTCACTGGGATGACTTTAATTTCTGTAGGAAGCTGTTTTAAAGAGATAGAATCACCCATCTTACTTTATAATATCATCTGATATTTATGATAAATTCGAACTCTACTCTATCTAAAAACTAATATAAATGATCCAAATTTTTCGTCGCAAACATGCAGAAAAATATGCATAAAATTGAAAGTACTTTTAAAAATGAAAGTGATGAAATGTAAAGTTTTTAAATTTATAATAAAATTACTAATTCTTCCTCTACCGTTGTTAATACCACTTTGGTTAGCGTTCCATTTCCATGTAATATAAGATTATATTAAATCAGGTGAAACAGTTGCAGTAGAACGCGGATAAAACTCTACTTTATTTCACTTTATTTTCATGTTCGCTCAACATTTTCATATCTCCATCGCCAAGCGAATTTCATTCCCGTTCTCATTTTGCGATATAGCTGGCAAAACAACGTCGCAAATAATATTTGATCGTAACGAATCCTGATTGCAAAGTATGTTGAATACCGTGGAAATCAGTATCTCTCCGCGCAAGCGCAACACGAAGTCCTCCTTTATTCGGTACTCGAACTATACAGATATAATTAAATTTGCTAGATTTTTTTTTCGGCTATACGCTCCGGCATGCCGCCCATTGTGTATACACACAGCGTGCGCACCTCTATTTCATCTCTTCGCCTCTTTGTCTGCGTTGGCCGTCTCAGTTTCTTCATCCACCTACTTCTTCCTCTTCTCCTTCTTCATCTTCTTTGTGTGCATGTTGCGGCTGCGTTGCACAAATATATACTCTGCTCGGTGGCGCGACGGTCTCGTTAAATTATTGCGTTCTTTCGCAATCCCGCTCAGCTGGTTTTACATTGAGGGGCCGCAAGGCGGAAGTGCCGGGACAGCTCTGTGCCTCTCTATGTAAATCCTGCGGTGTACTGTCTTGCCTGCTCTTTCTCTCTCTCTCTCTCTCTCTCGCTTTCGTCGTGGTTACATCTTTGAATGACAGGAAGCGCGGGCGGTGCGCATCTCCTCTATCAGCCAATTGAATTTCAAAAGTAGTAGGTCGAATGTGTCGCCGCGAGTTAGCCCGAGATCTCTACCTCGACGTCGTCTTTTTTCCCTTTCCTTTACCTACTTTCTTTTTTCTCCCTGTATATAGACGTATTAGAGCTGCACGAGCCTTTAATTAATTTTTCTTTCCTTTTCTGTGTTTCTTTCTTCTCTCTTTCGTCTGTTTCTGTGATGCGAGGCGGAAGTGACTCTCGTGCGCCAGATGCTAGAAGACAATTCAGCGAGATATTTTTGTTCGCGGATAATTCGCGTGCTTGTATTATTCGCCGCTGCTCTGATAATACTTCATTAAAGTCGAGCGTTTTACGGTACTGAAAAAATTGGTCACACGAATATTTTTTATAGACGCAATTGCAATGAGTATTGCTAACGATTGTTGTGTAATAAATTTTAGTTTATACTACTCTAACCACAAAATCATAACTTCACATGAGCTAAATAATTACCTTCCACAGCCGTGTCGAAATGTACTATTGTTTTTAGTTGCATTATAAGAAATGAATATGTACTTTTTGAACCCTCCTTAAATAGGAAAATAAATCCCTAAAATTTCGCAAAAAAGGCATATTATAAAGGAAAGCGTTATAATTTTTATTTCAATTTAAATGTATTTTTTTGAATCGATGGTAAGTAGATAATATCGAGTACGGTAATTCACCGGATCAATCATACTTATATTAAATTATTTTAGCAAATTTCTTTGAATCAAATGATTATAGCGCTCTGAAAAATGGTACAAGTTTTATAGATTCCTTTCATTACAAAAACATTACATATCATTTTAACTTTAATATGGTTACTTTCCGGTATAAGAAAGTATACCGGGTAAGTCAGAATATTTCGCTGTAAATTAAAATTTCTTAACAACAAAGTTTTGGTCAATTAATATAATATTTAATGATTAAAGCGAAATGTAAATGGAACAAAGAAAAATTACTTTCCGGAATCAGCCGCAATATATTCATTAGTTCATTTTAAAGTCTAAAGACAGATAGAAATTTAATTAGCAAAAAAGTTTGAAGACTTGTTATTTATTCGGTCGCACAGAGAGGGAAATAAGTTTTTACTACCCCGGCATCACGTTGAGCGAGTATTTCTTTCTCATAGTTAAGGTGCTTACGGCATAAACGGTTATTGTATACGTTTTTCGGAAGGGGAATTCTTTCTGCTTTCCGCTCTTTTCTTACATCTAGCGGAATCCTCCTAAATTTTTTCATTAAAAATTCTCTTCTATGATTAAACTTTTCCAGTGCATTCATTTTCCTTCTCGCTGACTCTCCATTGTGTGCATTGTACCAATTTTTGTTTCATTCTTCGTCACAGTCCTACTAAATCCTTATTTGTTAAAATTGCGTTTCGAGGATTTTATGCAAATTAAATTAAGCAGTGGTGTTACGTTATACGCAACAGAAAATCGCAACAGTTTTTCATTTATTTGCGGGACCTTTTCGTGCCGTCCTATACAGGCCCGACTGCGGTTTTAAACGCAGCGCAACTCACTCTGTCCCTCCTTCTTCCTCCTGACAGCTTCTAGTATGTTATGGTTGAGCTCTTACCTTAACTTTCCTGTTGGTTGGGTGTTGAACTTCCTTGTGCGTCTTTTTATGCTTTGCCTTGATTTTCGTATTTTTGGGTATATAGATGTATATTTATATCGCCTTCCTTCTGGTATTTTTGTGGTATTTTGATTGGGTTTCTTTTGATTTATACTTCCTTCTTTTATTGATTTTTATGAAATAAGGTCTGTTTTTTTTTATTTTTGTGTGTAATTTAATAATGAAAATGCTCCTTTGTGGGTTATTATTATTCTGATATTTATTTCCTCTGGTCGGTAATTTGGTACAGTAACTTCACAATTTTATTCGCAATGACTTCACAGAATCTTTCTTTTAAATGAATCCTTCAAATTAACTCTTTCAACGAAATCTTAACTCGGCTCTCTGGCCGGCTAATCAAGCACTGTCAAAAAATAATTGCTCGGCTCTTTGGCCGGTTCAACCCGCACTGCTTGGCTGGAAAAATGCAGCCCGGTTCAATGGGTCGGTATAGGGATGGCCTGTCTCCCCGCTCTACCGAGTCCGGCCGCAGTTTTCCATCATTGAAGGAGAGTAGTTCTCCCACTCAGCCTTGCTCTCTCCTTGCCTAAATCCCTTGCCTTGCACTTCTGGCGCAGTTATTTTCCTTTGGTAGTTTCTCTCTCTCGTACCCGTGGTGAAGTTTTAAGGTGGTTGTAGGCTGCTTAGTTCGTCGCGTTCGGCTTGGAATTTTACGATAGGGTCGGGTTACCTCGACTCAGCTATGGGTGACGTCTGTGTGCTCACTTTGTCGCGTACGCGTGACTCTATGTAAGAACTATTTTATACTTTAAGAATTTTATATTAATTTAGTCGGATGGTCCCTAGATTTTAGTTATGGTTTTAAATGTTTTACGTGGTTAAGTGTTAATTAATTTAAGTTAATTTATATAGATATTAGTTTTAATGTTTATTAAGTTTTATTATGTTAAATTTAAATTTTTTAACATTTGCGTATCATAACAAGTGGGCTATCACAATGATTGTTATTTTAATTAAAATTTTTTTTAAAAGTTTTATGTATTTTTTCAGAAATACGTCATAGAATCAACAAGTTATACATAGAATAACAATGCGTGTAGCAGCTAAATAAATATATCTAAAGAAGCCATCAATTTCTAAGAATAGCTCGCGAAAAGATTGCCGCATCTTTGATCCGCTAAAATAGCTCAGCATATAAATAGACAATGGGCTGCCAACAAATTACGCGGAATAAGCAGGCCCCCAGTGGAAGAAGAGAGGCGCAACCCACGCCGAGCTTCCTCGTATCATAGCTGCAGCCTATCCTATATACACAGGATGTGCAGTGAATTCGGCATATATATTTCAGCCGTAAGCAGAAAGGTCAGAAAGAGTATAGGCAGAGCTGCGAGGAATTCTGGGTCCGAAAAAGCGCTTCGCTCTGCTTTCTCTCTCTCTCTCTCTCTCTCTCTCGCAAATCGCATATCCGGCACGAGCTCGATACCGCCAAGTGATAGGATATTCGGTAAAAGTTCAAGCAGCCGAGGTCGCGAGAGAGAGACTCATTGATAAGACGGTCGCGGGAGCGGCATAATGCGACAAAGATTACATCAGGTCGGCTGCTACTGCTGCTGCTGCCGAAGGAGAAGTGCCATACGCTGGAATGGGGGGGGGGGGGGGGGGGGGGGGCGCAATCGTGATCGATGTCATCGTAAATCCCGAGGCTGCTGCTGCGGCTGCAAGCGCTTCTCCCCTTATACCAGCTCCCCAACCCCACCCACTCTCAGTCTCTCTCGAACCGAGCGAATCAGTCGCGTGTGTCCGCGCATTTATCAGCGACTTAAAGAAAGCGTCATACGTCTCGGATTTCTCTCTCAACTCGCGCGCCCTATACTGACACGGTTAGAGCCGCCACGCTTGCGTGGCTGTGTGTGTGTGTGTGTGTGTGTGTGTGGAGCTTGCCTTTTATGCACGTCGCACTGAATAAATCTTCGTTTGTTCCCGTTATGCGGGCGGATGGGAGTAGGAGGATGGATTTTCGCATTCCTTTTGGCGCGCGCACGACGTCGTCGACGTAGAGTGGATGCGTTTACAAGATCGTCGAGATACCCTCGCGCGCGCATGAAAGTTTCATGGAAAGAGGGAGAGAGAGAGAGAAGCTGGGCGCGAGATGTGCGCGAGAGAGGTGCGATAATGGAGAAGGCGATGATGGCGATACATATGGCATGAGTTGAGACGAGACGAGCTTGAATGACTAATGGCCTTGGAATATTTATAATCTCGCCCTCGCGCGTGTGAGAGTATATGAGCGAGTGAGCGAGAGATAATAAAGTGCTCGGGGGTTTTGCGTGGGGCTCTGAGTAAAGACTCGTTTGACGCTCGAATGGAAGGAATTGAAAGCCATCCCAGTTATTATGTAAGGAATAATCGGGGAGCGAAGCGAGCGACGTCAGCCGTAGGATCCCGCCAAATGGGATTATACTTGCCGTCGCCGCCGCCGTCGCCGACGCGCTAAATGTTTTTATTGGAAATCGGAGGGGGTCGAAATGTTATCCGATGATGAATTACGGCGTATGCTTTTTTTTCATAAATTATGATCGAATATTTAATTTTGATGTGCGCAAGCGATGGAGGGGGTGGGGGGAAGAAAAATGTGGGTCATCGTTCAGTTGGTGCCATTCGTTAATTCGTTTTTATTTTGCTAAGCGTCAGTCATTAGAAAATTTCATTACTGTACTTGAAGTAAATAATTTACTGCTAGTGGGTCAGACAGTTTAATTATGGCATTGTAAAAAGTTTGTGCAATAAATTTACAGGCAGGGGGAAATTGAATCCAGGAATGGCTAACATCTTAAATTACACATTCAAATTAACAGACATGCATATATAATTCTGTCATATGATCAGCGTAATGAATCGATTAATTTATGAATAAATTTCGGATTGCCCATTATGCTAAATCTAATCGGATAATAGCGAGTTTTAAGGAAAAATGTAGAATTATATGAACAAAAGATTAGAGAAATTAGATTGTAAAAGGTATTTCCATCGCTGCGTTAATTTTCTTCGAATTAATTATTATATTTGAGTTATTGTATATCTGTATTATGTAGTCGAATGTTCCTTAAATTTATCAGGAACATTTGTTGCTGGTCATACAATTCAAAATGATAACATCCTTTCAGACCTAGTTTAATTTTGATTTAATTAAATTTTCAGTCGAATATCTTTACTGTATTGATTTCTCTGATATTAAATAAAATATTAGTCTCTAATAAAATATTGAATAATCAGAAATAAATACTCATTACAACTTGGATTGATCAAATAATCATAATGAATATAATACTCTATAAATATAAAATTATACATAAAAAAATCAAATCATGATAGTTCAAAAAATTCGATAGACCTATTTAGGTTAGCTGATTTTTACGAAACCGTAATTATGAATAATAAAATAAAATCAGCCAACTCTCTCATTTTAAAATACAAGATGCAATTTATTTTATAATTTCCACAACGCCGTAGGGAAAATTATATTAAATCAGTTTGACACGCTTATTTTGAATCAAAGACTTTTTCCCACTTTTAATTGGAAGCTATATAAGAATTCGGTGGGAAAGAAACTTTCTTCATCTATCCTGTTGATTTTTACTCAATATTCAATTACGTTCGAACCAGTTCCGCACTCGCAAACCAAAAGTTTATCCTCTCCCCGGAGAATAACAGAAAATTTGCATAGTACCATAGTCGAGGCTCTCTGGGCGTGTGGCGCGCGAGAAAGAGAGGTAGAGGACACCGAGAGAGGAGGCACAGGAAAGAAAAAAAGAGTCGGGCCGAAGTACAGTGTTTCCAGGGGCATTTGCTACGAGTATTGTTGATGCTGGGCCGGAGCTTCTATTCTTCTGGCGATTCGATGTTCAACGGCGTCGTGTGGCGTTTCAAAGCGTTCCACGCTGGGGCGAGCTTTCGAAACTTGATTCAGCCCTCGAGCTTGCGACACTTGCCGGCATTGTTTTCCGAGAGCCTGGCCGTTGTTGCTCTACATCGATGACGACGATAGGGGGGCAACAAGAAAAAAAAAGAAGAAAAAAAAGAAAGAGAGAGAAAGGTGGGATGGGGGCGGGGCACAGCAGTGGCAGCTTTGCACCCTCTTGAGAGGTGGCGCCAATCACCCGAGCGCTTTTTATTTCCTTTTTCACTTCCTCGCACAGCCTTTACTCCCGTTTTTTTACAACTTCTTGCTCGTGAGTCGTGCGTTCGCACCACGACCTACCGCCTCACACTCCGCTACTCGCATTCTTCTTTTTTCCCACACCTACACGCTCTCCCGTTCTCACGCTCCGCGCGTCTTAAGCCCTTACCTTCGTTTATCTCTTTCACCCATAATCTTTCTATTTTTCTCGCTCTTTCGAGAGCAGCAGCAGCAGCAGCAACAGTGGCAATGCGAGTATAAGACCAGGAGGTATAGTAGGAGGGTAAAACGAGGAAACTTTTCCAATTTCTTCTCCCAATTCAAAACCCAGTAAACATTGTAGTCTTCTAGGTTTGCCAGTGGAGGTTCGCTATAGTGCGTCTGCGCGAATGTGTGTGTGTGTGTGTGTGTGTGTGAGAGAGAGGGAAAGGGGAACTGGTTTGTTGGTGTTTATAGGAGCGACAGGGGACGCAATCTCTAATGTGGGGACTAAAAACTTAATCTGGAGAATTTTGCTCCCGTGGGCGCGTACTGATCGGCCTTTGTTCGACAACGCGATTCGTCCGGGGGCATTAAGGCTAATGATTGATAAACGGTCATTAGCGTGTGGACTTAACCTTATTTTAATGCAATTCTCACTGTAATTTACGCCTAACCACGAGACACTCTATACTTCATTTTAAGCTAAATTACAATATTTTTTCATATAAATGCAGCGATCTACAATCAAACATGAATTTAATCTTTAGTCAAAGTCTAAAAGGCTCTTATCCAAATGAGTCGTATTTCCACTGTAGCGTAGCTTCCCTTTGGTCAAATTCATTTGGCTCTTTTGCAAATGTTACACGCTTTTCCCTGTATCAAGGATCGCAGACAGCTCACATAAACACTGCGCGCACGATTAGCTGTTGTATATACGCTTATTTTATAAGGGGTCGTCGAAGGATTTGGCGATAATACACCGATTCACAAGGTATTATAGCTCTAGGTGAAAATCCTCTAAAATAATACGAAATATATCACCGCGGATATCTACTTCCCCGCCCTGCAGGCAAACAGTTCAGTAAAAAAAAAAATAATTCACTCGACGATCAAATATGCTCTCACCCGTCCTCTGCCCGAGAGAACGCTCGTAATCTGATTTTTCAAAACGGTAATTTTTCTATATGGATCTTCTCTCCCAAAGCCATTCGAGATTAGCCGGTACGTAGCAGTGCGCGGTTTTAGCCGACTCGTACAAGCTAATCTCTTCTGCACCATCCGTCGAGCCATGCCCCCTCCCAGCCTTTCCACCAAAATCCTATTACACGCTCTTAGACCTTAAATATTAAACCGGTGCAAAATTGCACCGTTTGTAATTCAGCTGGGACGTATACAGCTGCTACTGTCCGGCCTAGCTCTCATCAATATCGCGCATCGCGCCCCGTATAATTAACGACAGCTACCGCGAAATTTATGATATCGCTTCAACATTATTAGCTCGAACCCTTATTCCGCACGAACCATATAGTGAATGGGCCGCGCGCGGCAGTGAATTTGTTTAAGCTCCGATCCTGAATTGCGCTCGGCGCATAATCGAACTGTCGCAGCGCACGCGCGCGCGAATTCCCGGTCTTGCCGAGGCTGCAGGTCGCTGCACTGCTACCATGGCTGCTCGCCGCAAAACCCGTAGATGGGAGAGCACCCGGAGCTCATCTCTATACGTCTCTCTCATACTCGCGCTCACGTGCCGTAACGCGGAGTATGCGTCCACGAAGAAACCAGGGAAGGGGGACCACCGCGCGAGTGAATCCATCGGTTCGGATGATATATATATATAATTCGAGTAGTCGAAATTCGCGCGCGTTCTAATGTTATTAACGACCGAACGGTCCAGTGGAATTTCTCGCTCCACCCAGAGGAGACGTTATGACAATGACGAATCGTTCGCGCGCGCACTTTCCTGCTCGTCCAACTTGAGGATTAAAGGGCTCAAAGGAGAACGAGAGGGGCAGAGATAGAGAGAGAGAGAGACCTTGTGCTCATACTTTCTTTGACGATCGGGTTGTTGTTCTCTCCGTCTGTCTGTCCGACTCTTTTTCTCCGTTCTGATTATTAATGGGTGGAAAGGAGGAGGTAGAAGAAAGAGAGAGAGAGAGAGAGAGAGAGAGAGAGAGAGAGAGAGAGAGTGAGAGAGAGCCGCGCGTACTCGCAACTTCGACGAAGCGGCGACTTAATACGAGCTTTGAGCGAGGTGCACTTTTAAAAAATATCGGGGGTTATTTGTTTCGACTGGGCTCAGTGAGAGCGCGTTTTCTCTCGCTGGTACGTCCAGAGCGGAGTATACTACAATCCCGGAGACGAGAGTTTGCAAATTGTTTTCTCCGATAAGCTACGAACTTTTGGATGGACTAATCAATATAAGTGGAGCGAAAGAGAGAGAGAGAGAGAGGGGAGGGAAGAAAGTTGAAAGATTTATTTTCAGGTATTTTTATAGTGTCGTAACGGTTTTATTAATAAAACTTGGAGTGCGCGTCGGATAAATTTGGCTTTGATATATCCGCCCTCGTTTTTCTGTGACTGCGAAGGAATCTGTTTTACAAAATTTATGCACGTTTCATTTAATGTAAATGGCACTTTTACTGATGATGGAAACTGTTACAAAATTCACGATTCGCAACGGTACGTTCGCTGTATACCGTGACACATTATATTCATCTTCATTTAATCCCTGAATTCATTTTATCAATCTATAATTCGCTGTAAGAAGTATCGATTAAGTTTTTATAGGCCACTTATTTAAACTTATGTCTCATCGAGTGCAAAATTTAATTCATGATAGTTCATTTCAAGGCATACATAGACAATGCAAAATAAAATCCATGCAATGAATTATCTTCCAAAAGATTTCAATATTTGAATTGAATCAGGGCACAATGGCATTCAATTATGCAACTTACCGTGCTGGATCGATGTACGAGGAACGAAATCGCTCGATTCCACAATTTATTTTGGCCCCGTCGAGTCGCGCAACTAAATGTGCAGCCACGCTGTATAATAAAAGCCCCGCACGACAGAGTATATATATATTCATGTATATATTCTCACATGAGAAACACAATGCTAATCTCTAAGAATCTAATTCAACAGCGTTCCATTTACCGTGGCTTAAAATAAAGCAACCCAGATACACTTGAAAAAAAGAGCGCGCGAAAGGTAAAATCAGCTTTTAAACGAGCGGCGATCCATTAATCTTGCTCGTCGCTTTTCAAGAACCTGCCCGTAATCCTTTGATCGCAGTATATACACAGACACACACACACACACACACACGCGCGTGTTCCCTTACCTGTCGATGAATTTTATATAGGGGCTCGCGCTATGGGGTCACGCGCTCAGCCTCTGCCCCTCAGGCCACTGCATAGTTTGTAATCCATACGCGCAACGGCCAATCTCGATCGCTATGATAGGAAAGTAAAAGAAGAACCGATGATGCAGCCCTGTGTATATATATATATGTGTGTGTGTAGTGCAGTGCACCGTCGTCAAAAAGCCCAAGGGAGAGAGAGAAAAAAGTGTCTCTGGGTTTTAGCTGCGAAGAGCAGGCTGGTTAAACAGGTCGTTCTCTCTCTCTCTCTGGAGAGCCTCGCGCAGCCCCTCTAATATCGGTTTTTCTTAACGCCCTCGTCGATTACGTGACGACGACGACACGGCGATGGCGCCATTTTGCTGTACACACGTGCGCCCGAGAGAGAGAGAGAGGGACTGTATACCGGCACCCGATCCATATACCGCGTCTCTCTCTCTCTCTCTCTCTTGGTTCGATGGGGGCTGCGGGAGAGGAGGAAAGGTTCGAAGGAGGGGTTGTGTTGCGGAGAAGTATCAGCTGGAACGCATGATTTTACGCGGAATATTGAGTATTGACTGAGTCGTGAATTATGCGGGGAGGATACTTTTTTCTTGGGGATGTCGATACGTGTCAAGTGAGTGAATGTAACCTTAAGGTTGTTATTATTGAGAACTTTTTCACGTGCGTGCGCGATTATTTTTCTTTTAGGGAACACATGCCTACTGCGCATTGTTATAGTAACAATGTATCGAGTTTTATTTGGTTATTTTATACTGGTTACAAATGGAATTTGTTCATGATTCGTTTTCCATTAAAGCAATATAGCTCTGACCGGAATTTAATTATAATATCCTAAAAATGAGATTGATGCGTTATGCTGTGTTTTGAAAATGCAGTGTTTAAATAATTGCTTGAATTCTTAATAAAAAATATGCAGCAGAATTTCGTTTGTTAAATAATCTAAAATGTTACGTTTGAAATTTCAAATAAAATGGAAATATTTGAAAATAATATAATTCTGCTTTTTTAATTCCAATCACTGTATTTATACAGAGTATTTTCGTTGACTCCCTCAGGATTCAATTAAATTCAAATTCTAATGCCTATATGAAATTTATATTGATATTGGAACTGTCAACATATCTTAATTAAAATCTGTCTATACTTATATTGCATTATTTGTTATAGAGTAATACGGAACTGCTTTATTTCACTATAGCAGCTTAATTCTTCTTAACGGTATTCTGTGTGACTGCAAAAGAAATATTATAATGATTTCTTTACAAGGAATTAGTAATAGCTTAAATAATTAGCTGCATCATATCCAAGTCTAAAGTAATTATTCAGCTACGTATGGGTCAGCAAATAAGTTGTATAAATAGTGGTTAGATTGAAACTTATATAAGCTGGCTGATATGCCTAAGGCTTTGGACGTCAAGATTTGTTATACTAAACATGACACGCAAATATTTGTCTACACAAGAACATCTGGTACTTAATTTACTACCCATAATTTTTAAAAGGATATATTTATCAGGGATTTTAACTATTTAGTTTTAACTTAAAAAATTCACCATATTACTTTTAATGTAATCGTCCTAATTACTATTAGGTAAAGAAGATATTTGCACCGTTGTGCTTCGCACAAGTAGCCCAATATTTTTTAGTTTCATCAATTTGATGAGCAAAATAAATTTCGGCTCATTATCTAACAGTAGGTAATTTGTAGAAATAGATCAAAAAAACAAATGGCCTCGTTATTATAATATACTCTGACGAAGATAAAAGTAACAGCGTCGTCTCTCTGTTTGTTTTGTTCATGTAGGCATTGAATAGTATTTATACAGGCGCATGCGTAAGTATCTGTGTATATATAGGTTTATAATGCGGTATATTAACATTTCCTTTTGCTGCTTATTTGATACCAACGATTATGAACAGTTTTATCTCTACAGTATGTGTACTGCAGTTGTGTTAAATTACATGTTTATTTATCAAGGAAGATTAAGCTTTGTTTATGCAGTTGTTCAATTTTTATCTTTCTATAAGAGAGAGAGAGAGAGAGAGAGAGAGAGAGAGAGAGAGAGAGTTGAAATTAGCGCATCGTGTAAGGGAGAAAAAGTAATAAAAAGGATAAAGTCACAAGATTCTCCAATTAAAAGAATAAAATAAAATAAGGGCGGAGCGCGATAGTACAGGAGAATAAAAGGAAAAAAGACAAAAGTACGGTAAAATCAATAATATTTGCGCTTCGTATGGATGACACACATACTGTTCTGAGCAAATATCAGTTTTCAGTTTAGTAATAATCTGAAAAATGTGAAAAGCCAGTGTTCTACAAAGTAAATTAATTCTAATTAGAATATTTAACTTTTTCAAATGATTAAATACATGGCCATTTATGAGTATTTGCAAAAATAATCGACCGCATGATTTTTACTGGTTTAAATCTGATAACGACAAATTCTATCTAGACATAAATCATAATTCAAGCTTTATCATATACACACTTTAAGATCGAGTTCATTTGGTATAACTGACCTTGTTTTGATAGAATTTAATATTCTTTTAGCATAAAATATGATAAAGTTAAGAGCTATAGTACTTAATGATGCATGAAATCCCTTTACAACGATTAATTATCGTTGTATGATAAAAACATTGTGTTCTGTAAACATATAATTATTAAAATCAGCGTGTTTTGGGATGAAACTAAATACCGTTATCCTTTGGCTGAATAAATATTTTATTTTATAATTTAGATTTATGGATCTAACTGTAAAAGTTAATAATCAGCTCAAATGAATTGCTGAAATCTACTTGAATCTCTCTGCAGTGACAATGATAACGTGTCATTTTGACAGTACAATATTTATGAATGTATAATTACTAGGATAGATTATAATTAAAGCTGCGTTTCTTTTATATCCAAAACCATCCCCAAACGAATATGAAAACTCAAGTGAAATATTCTTTAATAAAATAAAAGTCTGTTGGAAGACTTTTTCCGATTATTCAATATCCGAGAGCATAATTACACACCTAGAATCCACCATTTGAGCTAGTGGACGAGGTTGGATCACTAATGAGCGTATATCGAGCCATTGGTACGAAGTTCTGTATTACCGTGCGACAATGAATCGGAAAAAAAAGAATGCATTACGACAATCGATAACTCGTTAGTCAGCAAGAACATAGTATATTTTGCGAAACTCAGTCTCTCGTATTATAATAAAAGATATTAATCCCTTCGAGAATTCACACACAGATTTTATAATATGCGATTGAATATTTATTTTCGTACTCAACCTATTTTCATATCAAATAATTATAAATAATTATCCCGATTTCCTTTATTGACTTTCTTTGGATATATTTAATTAACGATTTCACGGATTACCCTACACGAATACTTGAGAATTAACACGTCTATTAATTACCAAAAATGTACCTCTTAAAAAAAAAAAGAAGAAAATATCAGCACGTGAAAATCAATAAAAATAAAATTCCCAGACGACTTGAGCACAAGCTTCAATTCGGACACATTTGCCTTGGCTCGCGCGACGTTAAAATGTACATTAGACATTTATTGAGGATCCATTAGACATTTTGATCCGAGCAGTAGCCGCGCGTTATCAATCTCAGGGTGTTGAATTTTACAAAACGTCGCGTGTCCCGTGTCATTAGTCCAGCAGGAACACGAGAGACTCTCGTTACTGTGTATATACGAGGAGACTCGCGTCGGGGAGCAGCAACGGCGATTTTATCGGGTCCGCGCGCGGCACATATAGACCCCGAGAGTTCTCCGCTGCTTGCGCCGCACAAAGTAGAAACGCCAAAAACACCTCACGCGCCAGCCGATCATTTTCAGTCAGCGGCCCTGAAACGTCAAGCCACCACCAGTCGGTCGCGCGTTTATTCATTTTTTCTTTAATGCACCACCTACAGGTAACGCGCGAGCTCGCCCGGCCTTTTTGTTTCGCACGCGCGACCGAGCGCCGCGGCACTGCGAATTTTACAAATGTAGTTGCACCAGATTGCCTTCGGCCCGAGGTCTTGTATATATATATACACACACATATACCATACAGTTATATAACGTGGCGGCGCGCTTTATCAATGGTCGACACACGATTTACCCTTTCCCTCGAACACCGTTATGCGGAGAAAAATTTATAGGAGGAATTTTCCTACTTTTTCGCTCTCTCGCTCGTATGCTCTTCTCGTATCTTTTATCGCACGAGTCTTTTAGCCTCGTCCGTAGAAAATGCTCTTTGTGTCCGATCCCCTTCCTCCATGTTTGGAGGAATATTTTCCCTTTACTTTCTCATATTTATTATAATCGAGTTAGTTTACCCTTTGTGTTTAAAAGAAGCATATCGCGTAACTAAAATTGAGTTGTAATGTAGATAAAAGATCTTCTTGTGCAGGATAAACGCGACACTGGTAATTTGTATTCTTTTCATTTTAGCTTTTCAAATAAGTAATCTTTCGGATAAGCGCTCAGTTCAAACTTCTACTATTTCATCGTTGCTTAACTTCAATAAGTAGTTTCGATTTTAGGAAACTAGGACGCGTTTAGGCCTTTTAGTATTCTTTCAAACTAACCTTTTGTCACAAAACCGAACATTTATACTTATAATATACTGCTGATATTCTAACTTCTATTTTACTAATCTATATATCTAAAAGCAAAAGTGTATTTTTGTATATTTTAACCTAAATAAAATGTGCTTTCTGGGTTATTGCAGCATATTATTTATAATATGTTATTATTTTATCAGCTTTAAAAATGTTTTATATGCAGAATCGTAACAATATTGTAACAATATAGCAAAAACGTGTTAAAAATGCTGCGGTAAATTTATTAAATTTCGCCCAAGCGGATCACTTTTAAGCCGAAAAATATTTGTTTCAAATGTGAATGCATACCTTTCAGGATTTATCATCCAAACGTATGTTCCAAAATTCATACGTTCGTGGAAAACCGTTTTTAAGGCTTCAAAAGTTATCAATTTTCAGAATATTGCAACGCTATATATGTTCCGCATATTTGCCACAGTAACACAATGCTGTTTAAAACAAGAAACATTTAGGGCTCTAAATTAAGTATAATACGATTTTATTTTAGTTTCGCTCGAGCAACCAAATCAAAAGCGAACCTTCCTTATTTACATAGCAGAATTCATTAATTTGAATTCTTTAGAATAATTATTTTATTAAAAATTTATTCGATACTCGTGACACAAAGAATTAATCTATATTTAATCAGTAGTAGTTAATTTTTGTAGTAATGATAGTTCATTTATACGTACAGCTTTGCTTCAATCGATTCATCGGTACGAACTGCATCACGATTTATACCCTATCAAACCCAACGACACAAAGAAGAAAAGAAAACCGTGGCACTGGCGGGGAGATGAAAATGTTTCGCAAGCAGCGCTAAAGAGAAGCAGTTAAGCTGGTGGGAAACTGAAAAACTTGAAAAAAATCACTAGTGGCGCAACATGACGGCGTAGGTCGCCTCGATATTCACGGCACGAAGAGAGACGTAGGAACTAAAAGAGCAGAGATGAGAGAGAAAGAGAGGAAAAGAAAGCGAGAGAGAGGGATGGAGCGAACTGTCAGAGGCAAACGTTCGGTCAATTATAAGTTGCTTAGGGACGTGCCGCGTTTACTAAGAAGAAGACTCCTAGACGTAGGCTCCCGCTGCCTTTTTAAGGCCCCGAAGGCTCGAGGATAACCGGAGGAGGCAGCGAGGGAGGAGGCAGTGAAGGAAGATCAGTGAATTTACGACGAAGGAAGAAAACGAGAAAGTAGAGGAAGAGACGCGCGCGCGGCTGCGGATGAAAAACGGTGGGTATAACTCGGCTAGGGGTGTGTGCGTGCGTGTGAGGCAAGGGTAGGTGGGAGAGAGAGAGGGGAGGGGAAGGCCTCGACGAATCCGCAGCCGCTGAAACAACGAAATTCTCACCAAAAGAGAGAGAGAGAGAGAGAGAGTCAGACCTCATCGCCGAAAGTCCTTTTCACAGACAGTTAAAATACGACGCGGGATTCGGAAAATGGGATGGTAGGAGCAAGGGCTGCGCGCATAGGCGGAGTTTTAGCGTATAGCGATAACGCAATGTATATATAGGGTTCGCGGCTGTGCAAAAGGAGAAGTGCATAATATTATATTGTATATTATTGTCGAGTTGTGGGAGAGCTAACGTTTTCGACTCGCAGCGGATTAGTGACTTTTGATGTGGCCGAGGGATTAGAGCGTCTGCGCGGTGCGGCGCTTTGTGCGGCTGCTGTACGATTTTCGGATTTTTATTTTTTATCCCTTTAGCTGGTTGGCTCCCTTAGTTTTTTTTTTAATCCTGTCGCTTATTGCTGGGGGATAATATTCGGATCCCCTTTTTTCCCCGGGAATTTTGGTACAAAAGATTGACAATTTAACGACGAAGAATTATGCTGTTTCATACGCATACGATCTCGTATCCTCATCCTTTTTTTCTGTACCTTATAACTTCTAATATTTACGGAATTTTATTTTATCTCTGTAGTCATATAAGCAAATAGAATAGTAGGTTTCGAAAAATGAAATATTTCTACAATGATAGCGAAATTACTTTTCTTATACACGGAGAAAATTTTGTAGTTATTTATGCTATACGAATTGCAATGTATAAAGAAGGTAAAGCATACAACTTATTAAGCAGAATAAGCTACAGAGTCAAGCGATTTTTGCAACACGTGATGCGATACTTGCAACAAACGTGATGTGAAAAACTCGTAAGTCTATATACGCTGCGCTTTTTGCAAGAGATGAATTACGCATCATTTGCAAGAGAGCTGTAGATATTTCGGCGTAACAGTCTCTTACAGCCCCACTTCTTATTTTTCACTACTCGCTAAACTCATTGCAAGAGCTCTCCTGCCAAAATAGCTACAGCTCTCTTGCAAATCAAGTATGGACGATTGTAGCAGCTTGCGCAACAAAGTGGCTGACGTCATTACTGCTGCAAAGTCGAGCAGAGTCATCAAAATACACAAGATTTGGTGCGAAAATAGCAAGTAAAAACTCAACGTAAGTTGGCTAGAAAAATACTCATGCGAAAATATCTGCAATATTTTTTCTCTGTAGAAAAATAGGATTTACCCTATATTGAAGAAATTTTATCAGCGGAATATAAAAATACTTAACTTTTCGCAATAAAACCGGTTTGCTTTTTTACATATCAAACAGCGACGGTTTTACTGCAAAATTTTTATTTTTCTTTTCATATTCGCGCGAGGAAAAAAAATCGGTATTTTCGGAGGAAAATTTTAAAAATGGGTTCCACCCCTTAAAAGTCTGTGTCAGTGCGTGAAAAATACGTTTTGAATATTCTTTTACGAGCTGCAGCATATTGCAAAATGTAAACTTGAACTTCTGAGGTATATCTATATATAATTTTTTTTTCCTTTTTTTTTTCTTTTAATTCGCTGGCTGTCACTGATACTCTTTCCGGATTTTCACAGTATTTAAACCCACGTCCTTATTTATTTTATTCATAGATTTACATTCTGTTTTGTCCCTCCCTTATCCCACACTATTACGCGTTTGTCCAGGTTGCACCTGTGGAGCGGAGAAACCCCATTGGCAAACACAGAATGGCCGAAATGGAATATTGCGAGGTTCTATTTGGCGGTTTATGACACATTACGTAAGCTTAAACTTCAAAATCGTACCATTTCATACCTCCCGCTCACCTTGTGGGATACGAGGAGACACTTATAAGCGACTGGAACAAGTCAGCGCGACAGCAAGCAGTTCTACCATCCAAGTACTTACTAACCGCGGTCATCGCTGTTTAACCTCGTCGACGCGACTGTCCAAGGTGTATAACCTCGCCAAGGTGTCGGTCGTATATATACATATTTTAAAAGTATATACATTTTAAAAGTTAATTAGAGTTAGCATCGAAGAGATCATTTAGGATTTTTCTTGTTTGAAATAACAAGACTGCGTCAATTCAATTCCTGGAAACAAGATTAAATTATGCATCAGTTTCGGTAATTTCAATCGGTATTCGGTTTTCTCGATATACGGCATTATAGAATGATTATCGCATTCATCAAAGCTATGATAGATCAAAGGTCTCATTAGAAGAAAATACTCGGATTGACTGAATATCCGGACTCATCAATATTCTAGGAAATTAGAAACGACAATTCAATAAGCCGCCATTACTTTCCTTATTTGTCTGCCATCGTATATATACGTATATGCGGTATACGTCATGTTTGTCCCATTTCACATGCCGCCTATTCATCCTAGTTAAAGCACAAAAGGGCAAGCTAATATGAGAGACACCTCGAAATGGTAGCTGCATATACGCCCCGCTGCCAATGCAGCATCAATCAATTCGGATTCGAATTTCAATGCACGATTAGTAAGTGAAATGAAAAGGTCTAAGCTACTTATAGGCAATTAAGAATTAAATCGCAATCATATATATCACAAAAAATGATAATTCGTACATGTTTTCTATTTTTTCCATCAACGATTGCAAGTGTTTTTAGCGTGCATTATGAATTTATAGCTTTACGGATAATCATAATTAGTGAATGCATTACTGCTAATATTATTTAAATATACGGCGGCACACACCGTAGTTATTTTACAATTATTGAACGTTAAATTTCCCTTAAAATAATGAATACATTTTCTACCTTCGTGCCGTAACAGTTATGTTAATTTCATGAGTACATAACAAATGTAATATATTGTTACTACATTGCTAAATATATTCATAAAGGAATACACTTGAAGATAAACGATGTAGAATCGTTTTTATGCATAACTAATTAATTGGTGCTTTACGGAATAGTGAAAAATGATAGCTGTTCAAATATTTTAGAAACGCAAAATATAACGAAGTTCAGAACAGTCGGATCCAGGTAATATTAATTGATTTTAAGTTAGCTTGCTTTTGTTTACAAAACATTATTATCAAGAGTTTTGGCGATGTTCCAAGTATGTCAAATCCTTATAACATTCAAATCGTACTTTTCACTTGAATTTCACGGCTCCGTTCGCTGAATAGTAAAATCGCGCTGACGAGATTTCGTCTTCGCTTATATAACTTAGTAATCGAATTATATTTTGTTCGTGAAATTGGATTATAACCTTATTTTGTTTATAGCGTGAGGCAAAGTAAGGTAGTATTTGTTTACATAAGCCTTTCGCCATTCCTCTATTATTCTGCGCACAAGTTCGAACTTTATAACAAATTTTATTATTCCTAATTCTTCTGTGCAATCTTGTGTAATTTATTAATATTAGTATTTATAATAAGTAGGTCAGTATATAAGGTATAATAACTAGGTCAGATCTGACGCCCTACACAAGCCTATATATATCTTCCCATACTCAATTTGGTTTTTTCAAATCTTGAGTATGGCAAGAGCTTGAGGTAAGGAATAATGAATTTTGTATAAAAGCTTTATGTCCGATAACCTAAAATATCTGTTATACTTGCAAGTCGAAACATGAATATTTCAAAAGAAGTAATAAAATAGAATTTGTTAACAAACGCAAATTAAAAAATTCTGCCAGTGAATTGACTGACGTTGTTAGTAATTCTATAGCCATAGGGTGTAATAAATAGTTTTTAAAGTGTTCTGATTTTCGAGAAATAAATCAAAGTTTACAAATTTAATGACACTTCATCATTCAAAATAAAATTAGGAGATAAGATTCTATCTAAATCGTCAGTTTTATCGTGTAGTAGTTTTAATGATTCTCGTCCACTAAGATTTTAGCGCGTTTTTGCATGCGCAAAAGCTATTTCGCAAAGCGAATGCTATTTTTCCCTCTGCGTTCAACTTTGACTAAATTGAAGTTTCACTTTGTTGAAGCTGCACAGTTAATTGTAAGCGAAGTGTTTAATTGGAATAATGACTAATTAAAGAAATTAAATTGCCAGTGTTCCGTAAGAATTGATTAACTTTTCTCAAGAAGGATATATAAATGTAGTCATTAAACTTAAATAATTGGCTTCAATGAAACGATCAAAAAATTCACGAAACAGTGTATGCATAGATAATTATATATTTCCGCTAACTTGACAAAAAGTTTTCATTTTATTCATAATTAAAAACAGAGATTTTATTACTCAATAGTAATACAAGATACAATTACCAATGAATACGTAGCTGCTCCAATACGCAAAGACCAAGGATGGCATATACAAATACGCTACGGAAGAATTTTTCCAATCTCCAAAGGGCACTTGATTCTCTCAATCCGATAAAGTGTCGTTCTCCTTTTCGTCAGTCCATTTCGTAAGATGCAAAAAAACAAAAGAAAAAAAAACAAAGGATAACAGAGACGTTTTACCGAGAAATATAAGCATCTCCCGAAAACAAAGTCGGTCAAAGCTTGACAAAGCTTGGAGATCGCAATAACGAGATCCAGCTGTCAGTGCGGGGCGAAAGCTCAAGCAGCACATATACGGCGAAGCGATGGGAAATTATCCAAACGAGTCGTGCGCCGCGTGACAAGTACAGAGAGCAGAGCAGCGGTGCGCAAGCCGTCGACCAGCGACGACCGGTTATACAGCTGGTAATAACACAAGTCCCGCGAGTCGTAGAGCCTCGGCCGATAGAGATCTCGCCGTGGCAAGAACTATTTTGCAGATTATAGTTTACATCGCGCGCGACGTGAAACGGACATGACTGTGAAGCTCGTAGCAAAGAGGGAGCGAGCGAGCGAGCGAGAGAGAGAGAGAGAGAGAGAGAGAGAGAGAGTGAAAGCTCCACACACACACACACACGCGTGGACGCAGGCGCGCATCGATTGTCTCGCGCGTGCGTGTATGTGTGTGTGCGTGGCGACGCGGCAGAGCTTCAGCCAGGTTATCGGGGTAAAATCGCCTGGACAAACGGCCGCGTATAGATATTTCAAGCGCAATAACGCCGGACGGTATTATCCTGGCGGCCGCCCACACTCTCTGCCCTGCCCTGCCCTGCCCCACGACCTCTTCCCCTCCCCCCCCCCCC
>UELV01177020.1:0-29288 GCA_900490015.1 Megastigmus stigmatizans | reverse complement strand
CCCCCCCCCTCCACATCATAATACTATATCCCCCGCTGACCAATTCCGGGAATCGACTGGTAGTTCCGGGTAATTCGTTCGTCGTGCGCTAGCCTACTACACACAGCTCGTCGCACCAGTACACGAGGTGCTTTACAAAGACCCGACGCATTTCGCATATAATTTCCAAAGAGTTATGGGGCCTGGTGTTGCGTTGCCTGTAGCTTGTCTCTCTCTCTCTCTCTCTCTCTATCTCTCTCTCTCTCTATCTCTCTCTCTCTCTATGTGTGTGTGTGTATAGTACCTCCCCTTCTCTCTCTCGCGACCCGCGGCGAAAACGAGTCTATCTCTGTCTCCTAGCTCTCTTTTAGCGGCTCTAGCGGTCGATGACGCGCGGTCTCTCTGTGTCTGCAGCGGCTCCCTCGGCTAATCTCTCGGCTCGTTTCTCTCTTTCTATCTCTGCTGCACTTACTCACACACACACACACACGTGCCTTTCTTCTTTCAGCGACTCTTATCTTCGTTACGGAAGAGGACTGGTGCTGCTGGTGTTGGTACCGCCGCTGCTGCTGCTGCTGCTGCTGGTGCTGCTATGGTAATTACTTGCAAATCATCTGGTTGCTGGTTAACGAGCAAAGTCATTAAGTATATACTCAAAATTTGGTGCTAATGCTGTAATAAAGCTGCTGGCTGCTAATACTCCAGATTTATTCCGCGAGCTCGAATAAGGGCGTCGAGGGCTGATATTCAGATGATGGCGAACGGAGTTGATGGGGATCGAGAGCTTGAGGTTGGACGGCTTATTGAAGTTTTGCGGACGTCAATGCTTTTTTCGGTTGGCGAACGAACAAAGGTTGTAGACCGATAACTATATTGGTTGTCCTGCTGATGTTATTGAGCTTTTGTTGAATGCTATAGGTTTTTTAAGAAAGCTCCGACGGAAGAATGAGAATTTCTTAAGACACGTAATGTGAGGAGCAGTCGAGTTGAAACTAAATACGACTCGACATGAATTTTCTCATGGAATCGTATATATCTATATTGCTGTCCAGTTGCTGTATACAGCAATTGCAACTAGGTTACTCGATCGCTATGAACACGTATTTACAAAAATAAAACTACTCGTGGAATGTTTTTTAAACTAGAAACTTGGTGCTTTTTTTTTAAATCGATGAAATAGCTGGTTGATGGCCAGAGCTTTCACTTGAATTCAAAATGATCGCTAAGAAGATGATCCAGTTTTTTTTCTAAAGTTACTTTTCACTTTAATTTTTTTAAATATTAGAATGAATAATAATTAAGTTTAACGATTAAATTAAATGAATTTTTTATATCGCTTTTACTTGACAATATATCTGAATTAAAGTATGGCTGACCATTTTCGATATGTACTACTTATATTAACAAAAACAGCGGTTTCGTTAAAATTATTCAGCTGATCGAAATAATTTATTTAAAAAATACGTGACATCGCGTCCCATTTTCTATTATCACTATAAAGCCTGCACTACCTATCTTTAGACGAATATCAATATTATAATTATATGTCAAGCAGATATAAAATAGACATCACGAAATGTCGAAGAAAATCGAAAGGGTTTTTATACTCTAGTCGTAGCAGCGCGTTTACAAACAGAAGACAGGATTTAAATTATGTGTGGACTTTTGAAACATTAGAATGAAAATATTCTCAGAAACTGGTATCTTCCGTATTTCTTTTTACCTTTCTATAAAAATTTCAAATTCAAAATATTTATTTTAAGTCCTTAGATATGCATTCTGGTATAATATTTGTTGGTTTCGAAGAACGAATGTACATTCATCCTTGTTTTCAACTTTATTATGCATATTCGTTTTCTTTTTTTGAAGATATAATTTAAGTTGGATAGAGATAAAATTCAGTTTTCAATTATTCGAGTATAACACGGGACAAGCCGTAAGTATACTGGGAATCCCTGCTATTTTAATTTGTAGTAGAGAGCAGCTCAGTTAAAAATGAAATTCGCCCGTCAAAACGTATTCCTCCGCGAAACGAGAGAAAATTGACATTCAATAGAACCGTAATTTGAAAGTCTCTTCTCTCGCGCGTCGGAATATCTCTCCCTCTTCGAATTTCACGTTAATTGCATCTTTCACGAAATTGCACGAGAGAATTTTTATCGACTACAAACAAAAAAAGAGAGAGAGAGACGGCTGCACTGCACACGCACTCGAAAATCCGCGATCATTAAAATTCTGGCCCCTGTATACACAGAGAGAGAGAGAGAGAGAGAGAGAGAGAGAGAGAGAGAGAGAGAGAGAGAGGCACGCTCACACACAGAGAGATACACACACACACGAGCGCGGGAGGGGATGTATAAGGTTCACTTATTTCCGGAATATCTTGGCTGCGCTCGCTCGTCAAAGCGAAACGCGCGCGAGAGAGGAATTCCCCTTTAAAAATCCCTCCTCGGCTATAAGCGCATATCGATATATAGGGATATACTCGGAGAACCGTTGGATGGTGGCGAGGATGTAGGCTAGACCGTATAATGCACCACCCAAGCCGGAGCATTATGGATAGACCGAGCGAGGGCGAGTGTTATAAAGAGTGAGAGCAGGAGAGAGAGAGAAAGAGAGGCATGGGCAATATAATATTATTTCCAAGAGGGATGAAAAGAAAGTGCGCAAATCGATGAATGCGATTTCGAGTTTCACGGTACGGAAGTTAGAGAAAGGGTGGGCTGCAGGCGCTCGCGGGCAAAAAGGATTCTTCATTTTCTTCTCTCTCTCTCTCTCTCTCTCTCTCGCACTATCGTTCTTTTCAGCGCGGTTATCGTGGGCGTGTGCGAGCGCCTTTTCTTCCTTCGTCTATCTTTTGCTACAGCTCGCTTACGACATGACCCGCAAATGTAAGTGCGCATAGCAGAAGCCCTCCTCTATCCTTGAGGTGGATAGTATGCCGAGAGAGAGAGAGAGAGCAAGAGAGAGAGAGAGAGGGAGAGAGAGAGAGAGAGAGAGAGAGAGAGAGAGGGGGGGTAGGGGTATGGACCCTCGAGAGCCCTCTCCTACTCTTTTCTAGCCCGCGAATTCTTTTTACGCCTGGGTAAGTAAGATCTCTTGTGAGACTTGACCCGCTGGCCTTGCAGACCATCCCTTTCCGTCTTGAAAAAGTTTCGCGGTTATAACGGCTAAGTAGTCGAGGGCACTTTCAATTTGATGCATCAGTTTTACTTGGAAGAAGCTTCCCTCCCCTCTCTCTCTCTACCTCTATAACCGGCTCACTCACTCCCCCCCCCCTCTCTCACTCTCGGCGAGCACAGTGTATCCGTGTACTCGATAAACGGAAGAGCATGAATTATTTTACTTCTTCGCGGAAAGGTTCCCTCTGTCTGTCTCTCTCTCGCTCTGTGACGCGCCAGATGGAAATGGGCCGGGCTCGCTTGAAAAATTCACTCGAAGCCTCTCACTATCTCCTTGTCTTTCTCTTTTGTCGTTTTTATTTTTAAATTTTCTGCAATATTCGAAACTAGTTCACATCTAAATGTGAGCCTTTTGAATATATATCTGCTAGCTGAATGTGAATTTATCTTTCTTTTTTTCCGCTTCGACCAGCAAAAGTATGAGGTTTTTATATTTTTTGATAAAGATGCTGATCCTTTATTTCTTTTGAGGCCGATAAGTTATTCTCGATTTAAATGAAAGTTCGCTTTTTTCCTGAATTTTCAGCGCGACCTGGGCTACTATCGATTTGAGAGGAACCAAATTGATGACGTATCTATAATGGTTAAGTGGTAAAACTGTTACAATTAAAATAATGCTTAATTTAATTGAATCTGCAAAATACATGATCAATGCTATAACTTTTTGAAATAGTTTTTAAAAGGTTATAATGTAAAATATTGGTTTTTAATTTTTTATAATATCTAAAAGTTTTTTCATCAATACGTAACCATATATACATACATATTTGTAAGTATAAAGCATAATCATATTAGCGCATCCACGGAAGTTATCGCAAGACATGATTAGACCTAATCAACCATCATCAGTACGGATTGGGTTTAATGAGTTAAGCGTATGAGACCTAGCAGATGATGTTCGGCACGATTAAGTCTGGTCATTCATGATCACGCATGATTAGACCTTTACAAATTTCAACTTGATCATGCTTGACTGTGGCTAATCATGCTTGAGTACGTCGACTCAGGTTCGGTCAAGCCTCATATGGCACGGAACGTATGTTTTTTTTCATCGCGATAAACTTGATTTTGCGCATAATTGCGAACTGAATCGCGATTGTAAGGCAATTGATTTGAATTTTCTTACCGTATCCGGCAATTGGTAGGAAATCGTACACACCTGCAACATAAAAAAGATCATTGCATTAAGATAAGTTTTTAATTGACATAGAGATTGTTTTTCATTAATGTAAAGTATTACTTTATTGTTATGTAGACCAGACAAATCTGCCTTGCGAGTTTTATTTTACGAGTTTGTTTAGTTTGAAAGTTCACTAACACGATTTGAGATCAAGCAATGCTGATATAAATACCGCATAAAGCTTCATTATAATCTAAATTATCAAATAGCTAGTCGTGTTACTTAGTTATAGTATTATTTCAGTTTATTTATTATTATAGATATACTTGAAATTTTCAATACGTAAATTTAATTAGTAGAAATATAATTACTCTCGCAATGTCAAGTCACTTCACATGTACTATTTTCTTACATATTTCATTTCCAATTACGTTGCTTATCACCTATTCATTATTCACTTGCAATGTGTGGTTAAGTATTTTTACATTAGTTGAAAACTCTAGCAGCTCTTACATTTCTTTCAAGATTTACGCTTATAGGCAGTTTCTTTTTGTCCGTAAAACATATTTCTAATTACTAAACTCGAATGATTCAATTTAACTATGAATAAATTGCATTTATAATTTTCAAATTATTAATTTTTATTGTAATTTTATTTACTTTATAATTTCATGTGACTTGTTTATTTATAAAAATATTTATTCGCAATCCTGTCATTTTCAACAAAAAATTTAGACAGTTTATTTACATTGAAAACAGATTGACTATTTATTCATCTCACCTTTTCAATTATACAAGTTTAATAAAATCAATGATACGTGTATAATTGCATTAGATATGAAGTTCTACTCTACTTCGTAAAAAGCGTGCTTTAGAACGTACTGCGTGATTATAATTTGATGAATTTCGGTAGAACAGACCGAAATCCCAGTAGGTCGATGCATAAATTAGGTGCCTCATATAACATTTTTTACCATTAGATTGATTGATTTCGTACGACTGTCAATGCAACCGACACTACTAAAAATTTAACAAAATAAATGTTAAATGCATGTAGCCTTGTTCCTGAAATGCAGCTAAATTGAATTTGTGGATGAAATTTTTCATATTTAAAGTTATGGATTTTTCACGATTTCGAGCTGACAGTTTTTTTGGTGTGGCCCAAATGCAGAGAATCATTCGGCGAGCGATAAATTTCAATTTCACAACTTTTTCAGCCCCATAAATAATTAAAACGGCCAGATACTAAAAATGACTGAATTTATGCCGCGGCGCTGCAAGTTTATTCATTAAAAACAGCCAAGACCAAATCAATCAAAAAATCCTCGAGAAAGTAAGTTATAATTAATTAATCCGTAAGTTGGCCAGTAAAAATTAATCATTATGTAGCGACTAATAACTTTGACTCGCGCGGACTGAGATCCCTGGGTGCCAGGGCAACTTCTTTTAGTGCAGCGCGTCGCAATGTACTAAGGTTTTGATGAGCTAAGGGAGTTAAAGTTACGCCACGGGAGTGAAGTTACTGCACTGCTTAAATGAATAATGGAATTGCTAATTCCTTAATATTGTTTGCAATACTGCAGCTTGAATTTAGATTGTCGAATCAGTCGTTTCAAACTTATATATATTTTCCTTCTATCGAGATTTTCTTCCCTTTTATTATATGCAGGGGATTGAACTCCATTGTAATTGTTGATTCCGCGATAAAATAGTATATTATTTTTCAAATGCGAGTTTTGACGATATGCGGAGCATGTGTACGTAGGTATAGAAATAATTGCTGGAAATAAAATGAATTTGTAACACTATACCACAGCAAACGCGATAACTTGTGATCAAATAAAATGTTATTATACTTTAGAATGAAGTCATGGATGTTGAACGAACTTGCAGAACAAAATATTGTTGGTATTAGCAGTATTACCAAATTACATTAGCAAAAATATTGCTTTGAAAAATGCCTGTTTCTAAATCTTCGTGTATTTACATTTTAGAGTCTCATCGAGCATCCAGCATCGGCTCGCAGCTAATTGCCTATTGGGAATAAGTTCGAGTGCTGGAAGAGGCTTCAAAATGCTCGCAGGCTACGGTGCAGAAGATATTTCATTCGAGTCCTTTTTCTAAGTACACGAGCCCGCGAGTGGATGCAGAGATCTTCATGAAGTCAGAGTTTCGAGTGGTATATTTTACTACATAAACCCCATTAGGAATGGCCCTGTAAACCGCCTCATCGCGTAATAATCCACACTCGAAAACTGTTGAGTACCGGGCCCGTATATACCGCAAAACTGTATAACTTCCAGAAAGCTCAAGTCGTGAGACTCTCTCGCCTCTCTCGCGTTGAGCCGAGACTGGCCTTATATATGATTCTCCTCTATATATCTCTCTATATCTCTTAAGGTCAAGTGGTGGGGCTAGGTAACTTTCCTAATTAGAATACTAGTTTCTCTCTGTCGAAAAGCCTGGCCGCGGGGGAGGGGTTATATCGAGTTCAGACCCTACCAGCTAATTGCTCTTTATTATCCATTTATACCCTCGCGAGTAAGTTTCGCGCACAAATATAATATAGTCGCACGATGTACAAACGAAGGTCAGGGAAAATTCGCGAACGGCGTAATTATCGCGAGGGGGTTGGAAAAAACAGAAATAAAATAAGTCACGCACGCGCGCATTGTGATTGTACACTGGTCTGGGCGAAAATAGGAATATTTACGATCGTTGGATGGGTACAAGGATACGCCTATAGATGTTTGCCACTGAATTGATTTAGTTTTATGTTGGCGATTAATTAAGATAACAATCGAATTTATAATTCAATATAACAGCGTTGTTTTGACAGTGTTTACGAAATCGTATTGACTCCATTTGGTTGTCTAATTATGCAAATCGAATTAACGATAATAATAATGAACGGCAGCCGCGTCTGTACTTGAAAAGTTACAAAAGCAATTATGCGTCGTAAAACGGCCTTAATTACATTGGCACGTTTGCTTTCTCAAAGAGATTTCAATTAAATTGCGCGAGAACCAAATGACATTAATCAGTACCTTTTGTGCTAGGAAATAAATGTGCTTCATAAATAATTTCGGTGTGAATAATGGCGGTATAAGGAAGCGTATTCCTAGACACTCTCATTAAGGGGATGTGCGACCCTCGGAAAGATTCCTACCTTACCGGTAGTGTCCGTAATTTCGTATTGAACAAAATATATAAAGATAGATATTAATTTTCGGAAAAAACGCTCATTGCAGTTTCATAAAATTCCATGCAGGATTCTCGGAGATTTTTTTCCTCGAAAATTTCGATATATATATTTTGTCCAATACGAAATTACGGACACTACCGGTAAGGTAGGAATCTTTCCGAAGGTCGCACATCCCCTTAACGTGATTTTCTTGTTTGTCCAATTAACTTTACACGACTTTAAAAATCCATCGTCGCTACTCTTGTATTTCGATAAATGTTGTACGAAATTAAAATTTACTTCCAATAACGTACTTTTCGATCGATAGATTTCGCGCGATAGCAACAGGGAAACTCTATAAAGCGCAAGCCATAAATAATGTTTTGACTACACAAAGCGACTGGAAATTAAAAATAACGTATTGTATCACTGTAAAAATTCACGAATGAATCGCCGACGGGTTTAAAAATAGATCAGCGGCTTGAAAGCTGCAGCGTGGCGAGCCTAAAACCTAATATTCATAAAGCCGCAAACATTTCAATTGTAGTTAAGGAACAGCAAATAAAGCGCGAAGTTTCTCGCACGGCATAAAAAAGCCTGCGGAGCTGCTGCTGCGCAAAAGTGTATCATTAATATAGTTTTCCTCGACCGCTATCGCGCAAACTGCTCTGCTACTATTTATTCTCTCTCTCTCTCTCTCTCTCTCTCTCTCTCTCTCTCTCTCACTCGAGCGAACAACAACATGGAAACAATCCCAGAGGGAAAAATCATTCGTAAATTACCGGCAGTCCCGCGAGCGAGGGAGCCGTACCGCGTTAATCTCTCGCGACTGGTAAAATTGGCGCTGAATCACACAAGCGCTACTCACGTCACGATCGCTCCGCTTCTGCTGCAGCTACTCTCTTTCTCTCTCTCTCTCCTTATTCCATGCATCGTAGCCGAGCGAGCAGTACACGTCAGCCGAGCGTCCGCGCTCTTGTACACTTATAAATAACTGCTGTAGCGGAGCTCATGGATGGATATGGCACTCTATTCGCGCGCGCGGCGAAACTCGATTGCATGACTTTATTATTAGCATGTGTTGCCGAGCTGCTGATCCAGCCTGTGCACCGCTTTCTTTTCTCGGGGATCCCCTTTTCGCGCACTGTGACGGTAATCAATTGTGACTTGGTAATATCGAGTATCAAGAACTTATATGGCGCGGATCGAGCATCGATGTAAGTTGGTTGTGCTCTATGGACTGTGTTGGTGTAGAATTGGAATAGAGGTGTACAACCCGTTGGGCCGTTACTCAGTTGCATTTGATCGAATGTATTTTTTTATGATCAATTGAAAAGGAAACTGAAGTTTTAAATGAGTTTTTGAATTTTCCACGTTGAATTAAAACTGCCGAAAGCGCTATATACGACCGATCGCGTTCGATCTAAAATATTCAATTGGTTTTGAAAACCTTTTGCATCTAGTTTTCTGCAGCAACAACGAAATATTTTTAAAACAAAGTTTTACGCAAGAGTTGGTTTGTCCTTGGTTAAAACGGCATCAAAGTTGTTTACAACTTTTTCAATTTGTTTCGATGAAATTGTAAAGGACCGCCTGTAGGTGCAGGTAGAGAGCTATTAACTTTTGTTGCTTTTCAATACCCAGATTTAAAAGATTCAATCTCCATGAATACTGGCTGTTCCGATTTATTTGTAAAGCTATATCGCGACATCTTGACGAAACACTCCACTATAAGACGCGCGCGTCTCGGAAGGAAATGAATAATGTAATTGTAAAAATTCAATTATGCAGAACAAATCAGTTTACCGCGGATAAAGTTCTCGAAGTCGAAGAATGCATCTTATCTGTTGCCTCGCTCCAGGTACACCCCTTTCTTAATAGCATTGTCTCGCGCACTGCATATTGCCATTTTAAAAATAAAAAGCCTGCGCGCAGTTCAAATTTAAATATTATTCCATTTGCATATATATCTCTGTCACTCTTTGTTCCGCTCTATTCTTTCCCACTTTAATTTAAAGTTCTATGCTCTTCCAGAAGTAACTCCTTTATTTTCCTTTTTATCCCCATCCCTCTCTTACTCTCCCCTCCCTCTTCACTGTGTATAAGAAAGATTTTTCCCTCTTATTAATCTACCTGTTTCTTTCTTTTTTTTTTCATTACACGGTTACTTTTGTCCTTTACGTTTCTCCTCTATCTACGCCACTTTTTCGTTTTTTCGTATATAACCACGCTGCCCTCTCTCTTTCTCTCTGCCTCACGCTCTATCGAATTTCTCTTCTCGCTCCCGCTTCCAGCGCGGCCTCCTCTATCCGTCCGTCTCTCTTTTCCTCTGTATCTCCAACCCCGAGCGCAATTACTTGCATGAACCCCCTGAAGCGAAGAATTTGCTCGCCGCACGAGAATAAGTAGATCAATAAGCCTTTCTCTCGTGCTCTTTTTTATTAGACACCGTCGGGCGCCAGAAGGGCATCACGCAATATATAAGCCCTCTCTCGAAGTAACTTCAGATTATGGGTTACATAAATTGCTATGCTTTTCTGCCGGTCAAGTGAGGATAAGTGTCTCCATTTTTTTAGATAAATTGCTACTGCGAATGCATAAAGATATACAATATTTTAGACAGCGAAATATATTGCTTTGTTAAATCTAATCTATTACCTTGAAGCAATTACGTTTGACAAATATGATGTTTGTTTATATTTTTTTTTTATATATATATATATAAATGAATTCTAGAGTCAGCGAACTCAATAATAAATTGGAAAATAAGGTACTAGTTTTACTTGTCGTCTATAATATTGTTAAAATAAAAATTAATTACATATAGTTGTACAAAGTACGTAGTAAATATTGTCGTTTTCTGCGATCTAATAAAGAAAAAAAAGCTTCTTGTGCAATTAAATGAAATACATTTAAAAGATCAGTGCACGATATTTTCACAACACGGGAAGTCCTGTATAAAAAAATGTTTATACTAATTACGATAATAATCCGGCTGCAATCACCGTCCAAAATCTATGCGATCCCGTTGCCGCTCGAGAAAATTTCTGGTGCGTAAAAGCGGGGGACCAAAATATCTTTCGTGACTCCGCCAATGACAAAGAAAAACTAATTTTGCCAATAGCGAGCAAAGCTCTGTGCAACATTGAATAAATAAAATGCACCCCCGATGCATAGACTGCACGCCATCTGCATTTCTCCTATCATTATTTTTTCTCTTTTCTTTTTCACTTTCTTGTTGTCTATTCCTATTTTCTGTAATGGCATGTTTTCATTTATTTTATGACCTCAGCGATACAAGTAGTGATTTATAAATCAATATTTCACATTACAGTAATTATTAATTAATTGTAAAATATACATATATTCTTTGTTAATACATATACATGTATTATTTATTTATATTTATAATTTAAATACAAACATTATTATTAAATACGTAACATAAAATAAATTTAAGCACTTATAATGAGGAGTGATTTCAAATTGAAAGTAGCATAGCTAATGATTTGTTTACTTTTCAGTATACAAAGTGGGAGCTATACTTAGAAAAACATAGGTTACATAGGCATACAGTTAGTAATGAATTTATTTTAAACTGTATAATTAGTATAATCTTTGCGTCTAATTAAATTTAATAATACTTGTTATAACTATGTGTAATTAATTTTTTATGAAAAGAAAATTGCATATATTTCTAAAAACTACTAAATATTGTTAAAGCTTATAACGTTATATATATATATTGTCTGACTATACTTGAGATTGATGTACTAGCAGTATGTATTTGTCGAATTACATAAATTCATGTAGAGGTATCTTCATTAAAGTAATTTCCTTGCAATGATGAAAAGTTAAAAGTATGCCACTTATGTAAAACCTTTTTGACAAGTTAAATTTTACCTAGGTTTCGTTAAAAAAAAAATATCTAGAAATGAAGAATATGAATAATTGCAGTAATGTTTTTGCTTGTGATGTTTATAATTGTATTTTTTATTTGTAAATATCTAAGTGAATTTCCCACCCTCACTTATTGTATAGAACGTAGGAATACATACAAATATTTAATGAAAATTTATTTAAAAAAAACGGAACCCTGAGAATATTATTTTATTGAAATCCTTGAATATATCCTAAACGAAAGTCAGAAAGTTTCATCTTTCTCAATTCACTCATATACAAGCATAACGTGCAAGCATATTTATTCCATCATGTTCACACGATGAGCAATGTTATTTTGTAACCTTAATTTTTGTTGATTACAAAAAATATTTCGTAAAGCGAGCTAATGTATTATTGTCCAAACATTTTACTTTTCAGCACTGAAACATATTCGAGAGCCAAAAGATTGAGCACAATTGTTATAGTACACAGGTCACTACATAGTATATTTATCATACGTTCAATATTGTAAGCTTACATCAGCATTAATTCCACTGAAAATCTGCCACTGACTGTATCGAAATATCCCGTCAACCTACAAACCATAATTCTCCACTCTCTCAAACAAAACGTGTCCTGCCAGATTCAATCGAATTAAGCATAAATCCGAATAATAAATCCCAATATAACTCCTTCCACATCGTCGAGTCATTCCCACCTCCTCCCCTACCCTTGCTCAACTCCCAGTCTTTCCCCAAATCCACGCGTCTATCAAACATGTGTAGACCTGTACTTTCAAGTTTCACGCCCCTTCCCAGCGAGAGAGAGAGAGAGAGAGAGAGAGAGAGAGAGAGAGAGAAAGAGAAAAAAAATGCGAAAGCAAAAAACTATGAATCGCATGCCCGAGTATACACATATGTATACTCTGCGTACACGCTTCGCCTCCTGATATACAATGCCTCAACCGACCCCCTTCCATCCAGCGTCGCTTCTATCAAGATGACGCGCGGCTTGCTCGTGGCTGTTATCGCCGCCGATCGGAGCGTGCGCTACTGCTGTGGTGTTTTTCTAAAACCGAAAATGGAGAAAGGGAGAAAGAAGGAGCGGGAGAGAGAAAGCGAGAGAGAGAGAGAGAGGAAAGCATGGAATAGCGACACGAACGCAAGCTTTTATTCGCGAGTGCCGCCGAATAAGCGCGCGAGCACGACATAGATTCCACTTTAGTGGTTCTTTTTTTGTTTTTTTTTTCTTTCTTTCAGCGAATCTCTCTCTCCCCGTTAGGCTCGGAGAGGTGTTTGCGATCAAGAAAGACCGTTCGACACTGTACGGTGCGTGTTGTGGCCTTTGAGTGAGGAATATGGACGGTGATTTAAAGTGGTTGGAAACTTTTTCTTCCTCGGATATATAATGGAGTTATATGATTAGATTAGCATTAGCGAAATTACATTGCAGTAATAAAATTCAAACTGGTTATTCTATTTTCTTTTAGGAAGGCGTTGTATTTGGCTAATGGAACCTGGCTAGAGTTTCTATTCGTGCGACGCAGCTCCAATCTTTATCCAATATTTCCACGGCATTGTTTCGGTAGATTCACCGGATCAAGCTCTATTATATGTATATTTGACTCTATACATGACCTGGCGGACAATATCGCCACGAGGCCTTTATCTCCATTTTCTTTGTTTCCCTGGATTCCATTTATTCTTTCTTTTTTCTTTTCACCTCGTGCACGCAAAATACTATGGCGATATTGAATAAATATGGAATGTTATAATAGGCAGAGGGTATTTAGTGGAATACCGTCCTGTGTGCAGCAGTTAATGCGTTCGACGATAATTACTCATTCTGAGACGGTAAAAAATCTCATTCTGTGCTGCTGCAGGTACTTGTACAATGGAGCAGTTATAATTTCAAAAGCATGCTGTTGCTCATAATTATGCGCCTATACTTACCGTTATGAGTATATATACCTATATAGCTATAAGTATACTCATAGCGGTCGGAAAATTAGTTTTCTCATTCGAATTATTTTTATTATTCTCTTGAAACAAAAAAGCAAGTGCATCGTTCAATTGTTTGTTAATAATTATAATTGTTACTCGCGTGCACCTATACTAACATATATTTCCCTACACAGTAGAGAAATATATTGTTTGATCTCTTTCGCGTTGAAAATTTGAAGCTACATAATATTGGAGGCAAGTAATTAAAAGTTCCGCATTAATTTTTAAAGCTCAAGGCCGACGTTAGTGACCAGAGTCCATTGCGCGGCGAACAAATAATTATCGCCTCGGTCACCAGCTCTCTCTCTCTCTCTCTCTCTCTCTCTCTCTCTCTCTTTAATATTCCCCCTCTACTATTATTGCTTTATTATAGCTTTGCCCCGCGTTCCGTTTGGCGCGCTGCTGCACGCTTTTCTTTGCTCTCTAAGCCCACGTTCCCTTACTTTGCGCCATTTTACTTTAGCCCTGGCTTCGTTCTTGTCTTTTTATCGCGGCCTGGGTATTACGCGCCTCTCGAAACGTTTCAAGGAGATGAAGTCTTTCTTAAGTTCCTGCAGTAATTGTACGAGAGGCGGCCACAAGCAGCCGGTGGTTAAGATCGTAGGATTCCGCGATCTTACCAGAGGCTGGAGTAAAAGAAGACGAAGAAAGACGCCGAGAAGAATGAAGTGCGAGAAAGGCGGAAATACTAAGTATTATTTCAATTATTGCGATGCCGAGGTACAGCGTTATAAATATTTATTGTTTTAAATCTTTAATATTTCACTCTCCCGGCTCTAACGTCTCTCAGGGTGTACAATAAGGCACGTTGAATTGATTTACTGAAATTCTCCAGTCTACGTCCGAAATTTTCTTTAAATATTTGAGATCGCTTCCATTAAAGCTATTAAATTTAAAAGACGCTAGGGTAGATGTCCCATTTAGTGAGACTGTCCCTATTTGCGTGCTTTTATCTTATAATCGCTGATAAAAAAGAACAAATAAATAAAATTCATTCAATAGACTTTTGTTACGAAACTCCAGTTGTAATTCCTCGGTTACGTTGCAATGTAATACGTTTTAAGTATTTGTGAATGCTATAAAGTACCGCGGAACACACTTTTTCTAGCTTAGATAAAATCGTTTTATTTTAATTTAAAGAAAAAATATTATTCAAAACTCATTTTAATAAAGAAAACAAATTATGTACTTTTAAGAAAGAGTTGAAAATTATAAATCATCTTTTTGTCGATAAAAAAGATCAAAATAAAAACTATAATGCATTTATAAACGAAAAAATTTTCTTAATTTCATACTAACCGAGACAGTTACCCTTGTGGTACATTTTGAATTATTATTATTGCTCATTATATTTTATGAAGTATTTTATATTAATGTTAGCACCCGGCAATTTAAAGGTTAATCCGCAATTTGAATTTCATTATTTAATCAAGCATGTGATTTATACCCAGCGAGTGAATAGACACTACAAAGATTTCCCAAATGAGAATTAAAAACATACAGTTTCACATCTTCGCGTCCGCAGCCATTCTCGTTGCTCATGCTCATATTACATAAAACTCGGTCCAAAAAAATTAAAAGAAATTAAGAGACTTTGTATGGAATTTCAGCATCCACGGAACAGAAGAGATTTTATATTAAAGCGCGAGAAATATTTTTCTAGTAATAGTCCATGAAGCTTTAATACTCAGTTTCATCTCACAGAGGCCCTTGCAGCTCCTCAGATATCAGATCAAGCAGAAAGTATGAGCTTTAATTTGAGAGGTCTTGGAACTCGATAGCTCAAGGAGGAGACGTCCATAAAAGATGTTGGAATTTTCTGTGACTCTACCTCTCTCTCTCTCTCTTGCTCTCTCTTCCCCCCCCCCTTCTTCTCTCTCTCTCTCTCTCTCTTGTTTCAGCCGAGATACCTGTCTCCATCTATCTCACGGAAGAGTGCGCGTCTTTACGAACGGTGAGATTACAAGTGATTTAAAACTAGGGGCGCGGAGTCGCAAATAAAATTACGTTGGGGGAGAAAATGTGCAAATAATCGTATTGGTTGAGAGCGCTTTCGACTCAATTAGTCTTAAAGCAGCATCTTGACTTGGGGTTTGGAAAAACGCCGAGTCACGTTTCTCAGTTGGGAAATCCTTGCGCCGAGAGAAATATTCAAACGAATCGAGAAGGCATCAGAGTGTCACAAATTACTTATATAAGTACGCTATTCGTTGAAAACGTAATCTGTTTATGCCAATTAGGAAATTCGTGGAATTTTTAGTTTGTTTGCTCACTTTGTATCAGTCTGTGGGGGTAAGAGTGTTTCCAGTAAGCAGCTCGAAAACTCGGGGATTGCCCGCCACGTCCCGTTGCCATCATGCGCGAAAATTACGTTTTGCATGGGAGCAGTGGCATCAAAGGATTGCGCGGTGGTTCTTAGCAGTTATTCGAAACGAAAATAGAAACGTTCCTATACCGATTCGAGGGATTCAAATTCCGTTTGAATGGTTCATTCATCTTGTTGGGTGCTCGAGGGATTTCTCGAGAGTAAAACTGAGAATCGGGAGGAGGGCGAAAGGATACAAACAATATCATCTACCCCCTGGAATAAGACGCGATAAGATAATTTGTCGGAATCGATTTTCCCCGAGCTATAATCCTGCCTACAAAATATTTTAAGGCTCTCTCTCCAACGGCTTTACAAGCCGGATGATTAAGAAAAGTTAATTAAATTTCGTATGAACCATATATCTATGTTCACGCCAACGATAATTACTTTAAAAGGACTAATTACTCATTTTATCAAGTTCTTTCAAAAATATGAATGAATTATTTCCCAGCGAAAAGTCGTGTTAATTAATACATCAATTTTAGTTCTCTTCTGTTTTTAAAATAATTAAATTTTAATTAAATGATTCACTAAAATATAATTATATTAAAAATTAATGGAAGCTTTGGCAACTAATTGAATGTGAAGTAACACAAAATGAAATAGTAATAAAGTCCAATTATTAAAGCTTGTGAAAAAAAGTCCTACATCATTTGACAAAAGAAGTATATAATTTTGATAATGTTAAATGAATTTTGACCATCAAAGCAAAGGGTGAATAGAAAAATACTGTAATCAACTGAACAATGAGTTTTCGAAAAGAATGTTGAACATATAATTTACCTTTTTTTCAGTATTAAAGGTTTTCAAATATATTTTCAAAAATACTTTGACTAGTTTGTGTCGTAATTTTTCCTTCTATGTTAGTATGAAATGTAATTAAACTTGATGATGCGTTTCAAAGCTATTTCTGTTTTACAAAGAAAGTCTGCCTTGAAATCAATATTTACATTTGTTCCATTACCATAATTAAACTAACGTAATTTATAAGATAACGGTTTTAGTACTAGTCAATTGAAGTTAAGTAGCATTTATCTTATGCTTGTACGTGCTAAAGATGAACGTTTGTGTTCATTCCGAACTTTGAAGGTCAACATTCAAACTTTAGTGTGAATATCGCAATTGTCCGGTCAACACCTGGAAGCCAGACACAACTTTAGGCATTTGAAAGGTTTCAACCAGCACTTATGGCAATTGTACTCCCTATAATCCCATAAGGACTATTATGACTTATTCCAATAATTTACAGTTATATATGACCCATGAAATTATATACTTACAGCAATAAGTCTGTTTTTAAAATGCAAGACGCTTTCAGTAATACAATAAGTATAAAAATTATTAAATGAAGCCTTTATAACATATCAAATTTATTAAATGAATATTTGTAAGTAAATTAAGACTAATTTTTATAAGACTCGGTAAAACTAATCGTCCAAGTGATGAAACAGTATTTAACAATAATTTAAACTACTTTCAAAATGTTTTATAATTATAATAATTTACTAGATGAATTATTGAGTACAAAGGAAGCAAAATACCGTAAGTAGAAAATCCAAAATTACTTATCCCTTGACTTCGTATTAATGTATGAGCTGGTTTAAAACAAGAAATATTCAACTACTTTATATAAAAGTAAATGGGAGAGAATTTCCAACGAAGCAGCTCGCGCGTACGTAGTTTATCTCTTTTAATTATTTTTTTCCTGAAAACTTGAAGATATATGTTTTTCATTCTATAAATGAAAATGAAATAATTCCATACAACGACGCATAATTGATTTTATTTCGTTAGACGCTAAAATCCCTTTCAATTGGAGTGAATTATTGTTTCGGTCCTGCGCAAAATGCCAGGTCCCTCTCTCGTTCCCTTCCTTTCGCGAGGTTCGACATAATTTCAGATCTAGTTAACGGAGATTTTTCTTTAATCAACGCCACTTGACACGAAATGTTAAACAGCGACCTACAGACTCCCACCAGGTCATATATACGTTATTCAAGCAGTTTCACGTTCATTTACGTGGTGGTGCTGATGCTGAGTCGCGCGATACAGGTATGTAACGCGCGAATCAAAAGCCAGGAAGGAAAATAAAAATCCGCTGCTGCTCCGCCGACAGAGAGATAGGCCCAGCAGCAGAAGCCGAATAAGAGCCGAATGCCTCCGACAAAACGAGATAGAGAATTTTTACTGCGCACCTCTGGCTTCCCAGAATAGAGAAAGAGAGAGAAAGAGAGAAGAAAAACAATCAATCCCCTTGACCCACATATTCTTGCTGCGCGCTCGTCTTCTACTTTTTTTTTTTATTTAAGACCCACCGACGCACACGATATGCTATATAGCCTCTGTGTATACGTGTATAGATGTATATAATAGGCCGGTAGCTCGCGTTCTCGCGTACATTAAGAAGAGAAGACCTTTGAAATCCTCCGCGTATCGCCGGGCCGCACAATGAGCGCGAACTGGTGCTGCTGCTGCTGCTGCAGCTTCGCTCATCTTTCAACAGACGCTCAGATATATACCTATATGTATACGAACCGGAGAAAAGGGAAGAAAGAAGAAATGCATTCTTCGGCGGAAACAGAAGAAGCTTCTTCGCGCTTACATTCTTTGCTTTGTTTCCTCGCTTGCGGCCGACTCTGTCGCCTATATACAGCTCTGGTAGCGAGTGAGAAAGAGAGAGAGAGAGAGAGTGAGAGAGAGGGAGAGAGAGAGGGACTGAGAGAGAGGGAGGGAGGGAGAGAGAGAGGGAGAGAGAGAGGGAGAGAGAGAGAGAGAGAGAGAGAGGTGAAAGCCCTTGGCCGTAGGCCAAAAACGCGCGAGGGCTGGTGCACACCGCGTGAGCGCGCGAGGAAACTTAACGAGTGGGGTTAAGAAAATAACGTTACGTGGACGAAAACAGTAATTTCTGCATTCCTCTGTTCGGCTTCTTCCACCCGGGCCACCTTTTCCGTCCGCGCGAAGCCTCGGCAATGTTTTATATTCCCACTCCGAGTGGGTCAGGACAACATCCCTTTTCGATTGCGTCCCTCGTATTTTTTTTTCTATTTTCTCCAAGAGTCTTTCTGGCCCAAGAATGTATACGTGTTTGTTGACGCGCGGATAATCCGCCCGGGATGGAGAAATAATTTTCTGTTTTTACAGTTGGTGATTTAGTGGAAGTCTGACCCTTTTTTTTGGGGTTGCTTAACGTCAAATCTGTCTTTAAAGAGCGTTGATGCGTTTTTTATTTTGCTTTAAAATATCGTTTGGACTATTCATTAATTTTGCTGCTCATATTGTTTTGATGTCTTGCGTGGAATTTTAATCGCTTAAACGAAAATACGACACAGAGCTTTTTGTTTGAATTTTATTGTATGCAAAGCACTAGGTTTTGGATCCTAAGTAGTGGATAGTTTGAAAGATCGAGTTGAAGAGAAACAGAAAAAGTAATTTAAAACGAAATACTTTTAAATTGCACACTTACACGATACAACATAGTAAATAGGCCCACTCGCAACTACTTCAATGAATGTGTTGTTCGTAACTATAAAATCTCCTCAATTAAAGAGATTACTTTATATCTAGTTAAAAACTTTAGAGGCCAAGAGTAAGTTAATTTAAATTTATATACGAAATATACTTTTCACTTTAAGTATACTACAAGTAACTTTCGAGATTCAAGTAGATGTACTTAGTGCACATACGTGCATGTGTATTTTTTTGAAGCAGTTAAAAATATGCAAAAATTCATATGCTCGAGTATGATTTGATAATTAGGTTGCTTTTTGTAGACAAGACACGTGAAAATTCTAATTAGGAAAACCTAAGGAATAAGCTTTCCGGTATACTTCTTGTATTTAGAGAACGTACGACTTTACGAGTGGTACCACGTAATGTTAACAAAACGACGTCGAGACTGTATACTATTATATATAGTAAGTGAGCTTGTAAGGTTAACAATAGATGAGGTCACTTGATTTTTATCAGGGATAAGTTTATTTTATAGGAAAGAAGAATGCTAAATGACGTAGACAATTTTATTGATAAAAACAAACTTTAATAAATTATTTCGTTAGCTTTAACTTTGAAGAAATGATAAATTCGACGAGCAATAAATAGATAACAAAGTTGTAGGGATTTGAGGGCAGTATATAGCTGTAAACATAGATGGTTAGTAGATAAGCTCAAAGTACAGCTAGACAACGTATGATTATAGGTATGTACCGCCCACGTTGATCTACAAACTTTAGAATAGGATGTATCAGTTTTTCTATACAGTTTAGATCCCTGATTATTTTAAAATAACACGATATAAATTTTTATTAAGTATTAAAATATAAAAATATAAGATTCGGTTGATAAAAATGCATGTATGATACTGCATAATTTAAAATAAAGTTTTAAAATATAAGTTCGCGTCATTCTTCCTACAAGTGAAAGCGCATAAACTGTAATGTGAACAATGTATACGTGTACTAATTTTAGGAATTTCCACATCGTATCACCTACAAAAACTTGTCCACAAAAATTTGCACCAATGTTCATAACAGTATTTCGGGAGAAAATGTTTTCGCTTTATGCGAATAGACACAGATGTATCCAGAAACATTTATAGTGCAAGTATTCCTCGGCAAAAAAGTATAATCTGACTTTTGTTTCACCAAGGTATATTATAATATGCGCAAAAAATTATTTTCACTTTATTGTGGTCCAGGGACGAGTACATGATTCACCTCTACATTTTTCAAGTTAATTCCGGTTGCATTTCAGTTGTTAAAAAACGAATTTAATATTTACGGTTCTTTTAATCATTATATCAACCAAAATTAATTTCTGCTTTCGTTTATTTGTCCTTTATGATTTTTCGAAAAACTCAATTATTTAAGTACAGTGTAATACACTGGCAAAAAAGGGTGCGACGCGACAGAAATTAATTAAAATCGTAAAAATATGACACAATAAAATACCACTATACTGTTTTACGTCGATACGCGTATTATTCCACGGGTCACTCGGCACGAATTAATGAAATTTTATCGATAGCCATAAAAAGAAAAACATTTCTTTTTTTTATCACTTGACATTCTGTTAAATTGAATCGTTCCTCGGGCAGAAATTCGCCGGGAGATTAAAAAAAAATGTGCCGAGGGGGAAAAAATCGGCTGTCTCCCTTCCGCTCTTTTTCTTTCCAGTTCGCGCAAAACTTTTGAGAGAGGAAAAATTCTGCGCTCTTGGCAAATCCAAAGGAAATACGCTGGTCTTAACTGGATTTTAGACTCCGGAGAACTCGAAAGTCCTCTTAAGTACAAATAATCGTATTAGAAATTGAATGTGAGCTTTTGGCCCCCCGCCACTCCCCCACACGGAACAAATAGTTTTACATTAGTTTTACGCGGAGTTAAAGCATCGGCCCGGCTGTTGCCATATATACTTCTCCCATATTATGAAAATCAGAGTTATGAGAAAGAGAGAGAGAGAGAGAGGTGGAAGCGGGCGAAGAGTTGAAAAAAAAAGAGTGAGCGGCATAAACTCGTCGCCGCCGAGTTTCGAAGCCAATTTGCTTTTGGAAAGCGGGCGCGGCGTGTGGCAAACTCTGATGGCTTTTCGATGAAATCCTCTTAGATGGTAACGACTTCGAGTATATATACATACGCGTGTGTATGCATGAACACACACATATAGAGAGAGTGAGAGAGACATATTCGCATATATATACGTTATGTACACTTTTCCATGACTCGAGCGGTAATCTCTGCACGGTATAGCGCGGCATCAGTCGGCTCAGTACAACTGCACATTTCCGCGTGTATGCAAATTAGGACGATGCGCGTCCAGGGGATTTCATTTTGCAGCTGATTATTTGCAAAGAGACGGGCGAAGCCTCTAATCCACCCGACGTATAAACGTCTACATATGCGGCGCGGCCCGGCTAGTGCCCAAGACTGACGCAGCTTCTCTCTCTCTCTCTCTCTCTCACACACTTTGTGCGCCTGCGCCTCTGCATAAGCTACGAATTTTCGTGGGCTTTTCTTCACGCAAAGCCGGCAGGCCTCTTTCACTCTGTTTCTCTGTGCAACCTTTCTCTCTCTCTCTCTCTCTCTCTCTCTCTCTCTCTCACTAACTCACCCTCACTTTTATGCCCCAGCGATTCTCATTAAGAAAGAATTTTCAGGAGCCGAGAAAGTCTCTCTTTCTCTCTTCCGCGGCGAAAAGTTAACGCGTACTCTTTCTTTTAGTTTCGCAACGATTAAAGCTGAGATTCACACTACTGTATCGATCTCGTACTTTCCTTTTGGCCTTTATCGTGGCCGAGCTATTAAAATAATTTTTGAAAAGCCGTATGATTGTAATATGCTTACAGTAGAGTTTCGAAATTGCCTTTGCTGTAGTTTGTGTAGTTGGGCTATTGCTTTACAGAGGAACAATCTACGGCACATAATTTATACGGCCAATACATATAATCTTTCGCATTACCATATTCATCTAAAACTTTAAAAATGTAAAATTAAAAAAGTTTAACACTGTTCGGGAAATGAGAAAGTTAAAGAGAAACTTATATTAATACGTTTAATTGCGATTCGTACAAAATGGAGCGCACTTGATTAATCCTAATTTTCAATTTTATTTTCTTTTAGAATTTGTTTTATCACACTATTTCCTTGGTCTTCTAATTTATGCTAATGAATAACAACGTCAGTTCATTAGGCATATATTTTATTGTTTATTTTGAATATGAATTTTTTGAGTAAATTCTCAAGAAATCAGCATAAAAACTGCATTTTATACAAAGATTAAATTCTTAGAAACAAGCATAAAAACATAAAATTCTTTGAGCTTTGAAAACATTATTTTTTTTCTTTACAGGTAGGAGATATCTGGTTAAACTCAAATATTTCTACTTCAAATAAAACAGAAATTAAGCCTCGCCTATTATGCTTTTGCATAATATTACAAAGCCGATAATTAATTTAAAGTGTAAGATATACGTAATAAAATTTAATTATTATATTGTAAAAAAATATATTCGTATTTAATATTATATGCTATTTATGACAATATCACATTTCAAGTATGTCATACCGGATCCTGATAAAATGGAACCTTTTTTTCACAAGGGCTTCAAAGTTATAAGAAATTGTATACAATGTCGCACATACTTTTCCGAAGGATCCAGAAAGAAATATTAAATAAATACCCGCAAAACTTCATGAATATTATTTATGTATCGAAGAAAAAAAGGTCACACCGTAAGCAATCCATCCTTCCCGTTCGATATAAATAACCACAACAAGCGCGCGCGTATACCGCGCTTACAAATAGCTTGTCAATTTTGCCCGAAACTCATAAGCGAGACAAATTCCCCAAACCTTCCTTCTCATTTTCGTCTATATATCCTTCCCGATATCCTAATACAAGCACATTCCGAGCCATTACAAGCATCCTGTATTAGTAAAATATGAATCGTACATCTGTCAACCCCCTGAAATTCATTTCTCATCCCATATACCAATACCGTTACTTCCATCGACACACATCCGCATACACACACACTCACGCACACACACGGACTAAAACGCAATTTCCGTGAGTCGTCGGCTGAAAGAAAAAGCGCGAACGAGGCCGTTGCGAGAGAGGGAGAGAGGGAGAGAGGAAGAGAGAGTGAGAGAGAGAGAGAGAGAGAGGCGAGAAGCTCGCGGTACACACTCGACTGGAAGCGGAATTAAATCAACGCTTTATCGCGTCCTGATGCGATAAATTATGCAATTAATTAGCCGGGCAATTAAATGCAATCAGATGCTGCGAGGAATTTAGGAGGGTGTAACTCTTGCGACGGGGGGTTTATATACCACGCGAGAGACCGAGAGAGAGAATCTATAGGTCGCGATGCGTGTCCGCGGCCAATAAGACTCTCTCCCTCTCTCTCTCTCTCTCTTAGCTGTGGCGGCGCAGCCATCGAAGGCACTTTTTCTCCCCGCGTATGTAGCGTTGGATGCGCGGTGCGGCAGCCGCGAAAGAGTAAGGGAAGGAAGTAGGAAGCGAGGGTAAAAAAAAACAGCAGCCAATTACCCGAGCGCGCGGGGGAAAGTCTGCAAGTCTGGAGGATCCGTCGCCTCCTCCCCCATAGTACTCGTGCAACGTCCGCGCGCGCCCTAACGTATGTACCATGCATGCATGCGAGCCGTTCTTATACAGCGGGGTATATGGGAAAGAAGGCGCGGCTCGCGAGTCTGCACGTGGAGGGTTCCGTATCAAAAGGATGCCGCCAGTTAGGCGCTCGCGCGAGTTCAGCTAATTTTAGGTGCGAGCTGGAAAGGGACACGTTGGATCTTTACGGAATTAGTTTCGTGGTAACGAGTTCGATGAGTGCGCGCAGCTGATTACTTTTTCGGTGATGGTTTATGATGAATTATTCAGGTTATAGGGTAGACACGGTTTCGAGACAAGTGCGATATTGTGGATAATTGTATTGAGCACTCGGCTTTTTTCGCTGGGATGAAATGCTTAGCGATGGAGTAAGCATTATATCACCTACTTTCGGCTCTTAGTTGCGCGATAATTATATCATTTTTCTGTTGGACTTTGAAGGGAGAATGCGGGAGGCTTTTTCATGTGGCACTTGAATTTTTGCCGACTTGACCTTTTCCAACTTTTTTCACTTGGAAAAGTTGAGAATTTTTCCTGCATATAACAAAGTCTTAACTATATTTTACATCGGACGTAATAAATTAAATGAGGCCTTTTGAAAATTTGCTTCATTAAGAAAAGAAAAAAAAATGCCATTGTGCAAGAGCGTTATAACAAAAGCTTATGAAATTTATCAAACGACCCCATTTTATGATTAGTTACTTTAACAATTTTATTTTTTCACGAAATCCTGGCTTTTGTTTATAAAATAATGCAAAGTAAAGAATATAAAATAATGCAAATAACGTTATGCTAAGATTCTGCAACGCAGTAAACTGTAACAACATACATAAAACAATATACGTACGAGAAAGTCTTGATAGCTTAGCCGATAAAAAGGAAGCTCGTATACATCTTAAAAAAGTGGTGTATGCACCTACAAAAAACGTGTATATTTTTGTCAACTCGGAAATAGGATTACGAGGGCTCTAAAATTTGACAATATGTTTAGGCCATGAAATACTTCATTTCCTCTACCCCCGAAAGTTTGGGCCATTCGAACTATTTGACGAGCCACACTCTGACGTGGAATGCTCTCTGTACATATATGTATATCTGACAGTGTCCGTAGTCATACGTGGGAGTGTATAGTACAAAGAAGATATGAGTAGGCAGGTTGAGAGAGAGAGAGAGAGGAGGAGGACGGGGGCGAGACGAACGAGCCATTTTACGACAGGGAGGGTAAGGTAAAAAAGAGGTAATCTGTCTTGCGGGTCGTGGCTAAAAGGGAAAATGAAAGGGTGGCGATCGTATATGCGAGCGAGGAGAGAGCTGCACTGCCTGCCAACACGGCTCCGTCTCACCAACTGCTCAACGCCGCGGGTTTTTACAACTAATTTTACGCTCCTTTTGCGCAACGGGAACGCACGTCGAGACCGCCGGCAAAGTGCGATTACGAATATGTACGTTCGAGCCGCGAGCCTCTCGTTCTCCCCATTGACCGCGGCCAGATTAAAATATACCGCGGCGTGGAGTCGAGCTGGATATTGCTTGCGTCCATCGTGGGGTGTAAGCGCCACTCTCTCTCTCTCTCTCTCTCATTCTCGAATGTAATAAACGAATGGAGTGGTCAAATGAAATTGGCTTTTTACGATGTATCCACGGACGCTCGCGCGACGTATCTCCCATTGGCTGGTGCTTCTGTGACGCGCGTCGCGACTGTACGCGTTCACTCATAAAAATGCCTGCAGAGTCCATTAAGAATCGGCTCGCCTGGCCGTTAAATACTAAACACCATGTTAATGGGCGACCGACTGCAGGTATGTATTCATTTCAAAAGCCACGCTACAGAGGCTTGTTCGCATAAATGGTTGTCATTCGAGGGAGTAAGTGTTTTTCAGAGCTGCAGCCTTTTTCTTTTCAGTCGCGATGAGTTGCACGGCAGAGTTGCACACTGGGTTTAAAAGGCAAAAGGTACGGGCACGCGGCGGACGTTTGCTCCTTTGTTTGCCGAGAATACGGGACGACCAGGAACTTTTTAATTTTTTCCCTCGCCCGCCGACTCCCGCTCTCTATCTCTCTCTCGAATTTTATTCGAACGCCGCGGCTTTGTATCTGTTGGTTCGAACTCTCTTTTTTTTTTCTTCTTCCGCCGCATTCATTTATTTTGTGTACACGCATACGTATTTGTTTATATTTATAGTTCAATTTGTTTTCCTGATTCTATTTTTTTTTCTTTTTTTTTTCGCGGTTTGCGGAATATTTATTCTTGCGTATGTTTTTACCTTTTCGCGGAATTGGAATGCGCAAACAAAATCTTTTTTTCTTCGCTCCGGAGAGCAGCCGAAACTATAGGCAGAACATTTGAGTTGAAGTTTACTCTGTACATTTAGTTGGGGAAAAAATTTTGTTAGACTCGTTCAACATAAAAGTAAATGATCGATCGAAAGATAAATCTCGTTTAAAATCTATTTTTTTAAATCCTTACTTTCATAAAACTTCGCTACATAAACGATGAAAATGTAGGGCACCATTACTTTTGGAATAAGTTTAGCGAGAACAGATCCCCCCTGAGGTATTTAAAAAGAGAAATAAATCTATTCTAGGCTAAAACAAAAAGTTTTTGTAATTTTCACACGCTCATGGTCATGGAAAATTCTGAAAATCTCCATCGAGCGAGCGCTTAAAAATAACTTTTGATCAAAACTGACTCTCACCGTCCCAATTTTACTTTTACTCTCTCTTTCTCTCACACACACACACTTTTTTAACAGAATTCAAAGCACCCAATTTAGAGAAATGTAAACTTCGCAGCTGAAAATTTCTTTCAGCCATTCAAGAGAGAGAAAGTTTCATATCCGTCGAAAAACTCTCGTGAAATTCGAAAATTTTAAAATCAAAATTCCGCCACCTCTCTCTCTCTCCTACTCTCGTCATCCTCTAGCGCAAGCAGGGCGATCGCGCCCGCGAGAGAGAGAGAGAGAGAGAGAGAGAGAGACCAGAGACAATTCCCAAGGCTGTAGGCGAAAGTCGGAGTGAACAGCAATAAAGATCCCTGCCGGCTTGTAAAATAGCCCTTCGTGTGTGCAGTCCACCTACACAGAGAGTCGGACGACTACCCGTGGAAAACCTTTTTATTATATCACGCGGGATAAGGTACTTCATCCGTGAGAGGTAAAATTTTCTGGGAAAAAAAGGGCCGAGTATATCTTAATTTTGAGCGGAGCGCGACTTTAGCCGTCCCCCGTATAATGAGATACAATATAATACCTGGCGAGATATTATTATCACGATGGGCTCTGCGGCTGAATTATTGAAAGAGAGAGAGAGAGAGAGAGAGAGAGAATCCTGTGGGAAAATTGCGGTTTTAATTAATAGACGCAAGCTCCTCCCACTTTGACGCGCGCACACACACATTAGATAATTTAATAAATTATGACTGATTGCGGAACTATCCGCGAGCGTTTAATCGGCAAGTTTTCGAGTCGTTAATCAATTAAATGGACCTACATTACAGAGGAAAAAGCAACCCGCGCATCGTACTGCATCCACTTATATTATAAAACATTTACCGTTGCAAAGGTACGTTTAATGAGTCTAGTTGATTAGAACGATATCTACCATCGGTATTGATTATAGATGCGGCATCAAAGATCTGAATATTTCAGAAGCAGGTTACAAACTACCTGGGTAATCCTCGTTAAAATGCATGCCGAGACACACAGGCGACAAGTGTTCCGTTGAAAGTTTATTTGGATTTAATAAAGTAGGTGTACGGAAGTTTGGCTGCTTCGCCATTAGCTGCGACCTTCCCAACCCATATGGCCGTCGTTAACTATATGTGCTTGTTATACGGCATAAATATTGAGCGTCCGAATATTCCGTATCCACGACTGAATCAACGCACTGAATTTTTCATAAAGTCCCAGCTCTTCCATCCTGCTGCAGACAAAAATCGCAAAGAAACCTAATGCGAAGTCACTTGCCATCTCCTGTTTGTCATACAACCCCACCAGTCTAGTCCGTAAAGTCGTTTGCAAAACCATAAAGTGACTCCATTTCACACCTGACGTAGTTTATGAAAGTATAACTAGACGCGTCTCTCTCTCTCTCTCTCTTTCCCAAAAGCGAGGGAGAGAGAGAGAGAGAGAGAGAGAGAGAGAGAGAGAGAGAGAGAGAGAGAGAGAGAGAGAGAGAGATGTCCACTTGGCCGGCGTCGAAGCTCGCACGTCCATTGTTTGTCGAGCTCCGTAAGTCAGGACCAAAGCGGCTCAGCGTGCCAACCCTCTCCCACTCCCTTCCTCTCTCTCTCTCTCTCTCTCTCTCTCGCTCCGTGTCGGTTGTGTACGCGCTCAGGTAACTTATCCAGTAGTAGTAGCGGTCTTGCATGCGTCAGCCGGTCGCCGAAACAGACTAGTAGAGAGAAAGAGAGAGAAAGAGAGTGGCAGAGAGGAACCGAGGGAGAAAGAGAGATAGAGAGGGCAAACAGGGAATGTGAAGGGCCAATTCTACTTGTACTGCCTTTCCGCTATCAGAACAACAAAACTTTAGAGGTTTATGTGTATATACGTACATGGATGGTCGGGTAGAAAGCGGTAAAGGGAAAACATAACAAGACAGCTGTGAGAGATTTCTCAAAGAGACAAAGAAAACAAACAAGCAAAGTGAGTACCGACGGAAAAATAATTAAGGTAGTCGCGGTGTTTCTTGGATCTTTTTACTCTGACACTCTGGACTGATCTTGTTTCAAGGGAAGAATGTACTCGTAGACAAAATTGTGACCTAACTCAAAAATCATTTTCTATGTGTAATACGATGGTTTCGTGCGCAGTGTATCGGTTTTATTGTCGAAAAAGTTATTTCGCTCGCGATATACTGTGGGAATTGGAAAATATAACAAAAAATAAATAACAGGAAATAAAAAGAAATATGCCGAAGATATAACGAAAAGCAATAAAATATGTAAAAAGTAAGAAGGGAACAAAAAATTAAATGCATAAAATCGTTCTTCAAAATGAACGTAAACTTAAAACAAAAAGGCCTGGCCGGTTATAAAAGGCGTATGAATCAAACGGAATCAATGGAAAAATGAAATGTGAAAGGAGAGAGAAAGAGAGAGAGAGAGAGAGAGAGAGAGAAAAGAGGATAAAGAAAGCAGATAGAGCTGCGAAACGAGAAGGGTTGGATTAGATTAGATGTTTATTATTTGGTAAGAAAAGAAGGAGAGAGAGAGAGAGAGAGAGCGAATCACAGATAAATGGATGTGCAGGCAGATACAGGAAAAGAGATTACAGAGAGATAGAGAAGTGAGTCCGCGCCATCGCCGTGTTTGTATCTATAGAGTAGCGGAGCGTTTAGCTTTCCTTCTAAAGCGTGCGAGAGCGAGAGAGAGTGAGAGAGAGAGAGAGAGAGGGAAAGAGAGTAGGAAAGAGTGGGAGTGAGTGGGAGTGAGGGAGAGAGAGAGAGA
>UELV01177019.1:0-10327 GCA_900490015.1 Megastigmus stigmatizans | reverse complement strand
GAGCAAAAGGACGCTTTGGACATCCTGGAGGACAGTTCTGTACTTTATGGACCTGGCATTGATGATTCAGTGTGAGTATAGCCCAAAATTACTAGTTAATTAATGTTTTATTCATGGCTTTTTGCAAAAAAAAACTTTAAATCGATTTCCTGAAAAACGACGTTTTTGAAGTCGGTGCCATTTAGAACTAAAAATTTACTCTACCGATCCTCTTGAAATTTTGTACATACTTTCTGCATATAATTACCCAGGTAACCCTGTCGAGTTTTTCTTTTATTTATGTTTATTATTTATTTTGCAATAACAAATAGTTGGGTTTTTTTCGTCAAAAATCGCAGTTTCACTTCAAAGTGTTACCAAAAATCGAAAAAAAATTTTAAAAATAAAAACTCGACAGGGTTACCTTGGAAAATTCATAAACTAACGAAAGCAAAATTAACTTTAGTATTAGAGAATATGTAGTAGATAGAAAAAATTATTGTTATTTGGTAAATATTTGCTTTTTATAACATATTGTTCATTTTACAATAGTGTAATGTGTTTCTGTGTTTTAAATAAAATAGCCTGAGGAGGCCGGCATCCATACCGGCGAAACGTCGCAGAGTTTTGTTAAAAACTGAAGATAAAAAGTTTTTTTTTTCTTCTTGATCATTGACCCTTAAGATCAAAACAAATATTAATTAAATACTCTTTTGAATTTATGACCACTCCTGTATCTCTAGTCTCGCTCGCCGATTGTTAAATTAATTTGGTTAAATCGAGTGTCAATTAATATTTATAGCGATTTTAATGTATCGTATCCGATGATACATTACTTTATTAATTTTGGAACTATAATAGACACCAAATCTATCTTCGTATTGTCGATTTTTATTTTTAATAACACCTGCATTTTTAATCTAGAGGAATTTGATCCCGTTGCTCCTTTTATAATGTTCCCGCTTATGGGTAATTTCGATCGATTCTGCAATTTTTATAGATATGTGAAATAAAAAAAATCACCATTTTTATTTCCGGACATCGAGTTATTTTTACATTTAAACGTTTTGGTTGAATATCACGTCTTAATTCTTCACGCGGATCTTCAAAAATCGTTGCTGTTTGCAAGCCTATTTCGCGAAATTTAAGATTAGATAAAATTTTGCTATCACAACTGGAACTAGTTTCACGACTGAAATGAATTCGGTTTCTTCATTTATTTCTAACGCGTCCACGTTTATTTCCTCTCGCGGTAGATCATTATTTTCTATTTTATTTGTTTTATAATTACAATTTGACTTGAAGTGTGTTTTCGGCGAATTTCCGTTTTTATTATCTATAGAGTTTCCCAAGTTATTTGAAAAACTAAATATTTTATTCGCGTTTGCGTTTTGCATTGTATTGACTTGCTTAGCTTCGGTGCCCTCCTTATTATCCTTCCTCGAAAAGTTCCAATTATAAGAGAATTTATTTTGTTTTGAACTTTCGTCATTATTTTTCGTTTGACTTGGTTTATTCGAAACAATTTTAGTTTTAATCTTCTGCGAAATCAAGTTAGGCATATTTCCCGACCGAAATGACCTCTGATCTTTTTTACTAATTCGGAATCTTCATAATCATTGTCCAATTCTTTTGTCAAACCAAATATGTAGGCAGCATAATTTACTCTATTCATCTTGCTACCTGGGTGGTACTCATTAAATTCAATCTTGCATTTATTACTTCTTTGAAGAATAGCTTTCCAATACCTTTATTTAAATTGTGAAACAAATTTGCTATACTCGATAATTTCTTGTTGCAAAAACTACCATTCTTGTGTTGATTCTTACGCATATTAACTCCTAGCTACTTGGTTTGGACAAATTGGTTATATATTGATCAAGAACGGATAAAAATTTTATAGGGAGCTCGTAGTCTAATGCCCTTTGAATTTGGGCATATCGAACTTTATTCGTCGATTTGACTCTCTCACGCCGATATTTGTATGGTTTTCGAATTTCGATTTCAACACGTTGATATAACAGTCATTTTTATCCGCGATTTGGTCGACTTGAATTACGCAGTAATATTTCAATGCAATTGAATCGTCCGGATTTACTACTTTTTCCATTAACCCGTTTATAGTTCTAGTCATTACGGCGTTAATTGTATTTAATTCGCCGGCTTATTTTATTTTTCTAGCTCTTTCACTTTTATGGATAATTCATTTATTTGTGTTACACCTAAAGCTAGCCTTTCATCAAGATGGTCAATTCTATCTATAAAGTCCCGCTTAACGACTTCCAATTGAGCAATCTGCTTTCGAGGAGAAGCGTTCGGAACAAAATATTTTGCTTCTCATCCAAAAATTTTAACTTTGTGGTAACGGCCTCTGTCCATTCGTATTTTTTTTCTTCAATGCTTCTATTACCGTCTTCCTCCTCAATACTTCGTAAATGCTCGAAGCATTCACTTGATCTGTGTTTATCTGCTATTTTAAGCAAAAAATTAATTTTTGAAAATACTTACAAGATTTTTAAATCTATTTTGATTTAATTTCTTAAAATTTTCATATTTAAAGAGAAATTAATTTAAATTTCTGATTTTTCGCGTAAAAAATTGGCATTCTGATTTTTTTTAATCTAGTGGGAAAAGATCCATGAATATTAAACTCATTTTATTTTGATTTATTTTATCGAAATAGCAAAAAATTAGTTTATTTATTATACCAATGATAATGTGCCTATTTTTGTTGTACATTCTGCGATCACTGATTTGATTAAATCTATTCACAGAGCTATTCTTTGATTATCGATGCACGTTTTCTTTTCTATATTAATTAAAAATTGTAATGAGTTATTTTTACAGTTAGATTGATAATCTAACTTAAGTTTAAGTTGAATTATTTCGTTTTTAATCAATCGTTCGCCATATTCACGTCGTTTAAATGCGAATCTATTAACGCCAAACGCGTATCAGCCAGGTCGCGCATTGTGCATTTTATTGTCTTGACGACATAAAACCATTTCCTTTGAGTGAAGGACAGGAAATGTTCAATAGCTAGTCTTTATCGCGCATATTGGAGATAAAGCGTCGCGTTTTCAAATTTTCGGGATTCGGAGGTTTTAGTAGAAGGATCTAGAGTCAACCGTATTTACCCCATGACATAATGGATAAGGTAAGACGTGTGGGTTTAATGGTCAGTTCCTGACTTCCTCCGCACAACCGCGTCTTGGATAGTCAGGCCTTCGCCGAGAACAAACAACCATTATACGTCTCTAATTATGGGCCGTCTAATTCTTCATAATCCGTCTGCCTTGATATGGCTTGATGCGCGAATTTTATAGCTGCTGCGGCGATTTGATCGACTTCTTTCTATCTGCGTTGATGATCCTTTCACTTTCTCTTTGATGCCGTATGGTGGGGATGACGAAATTCGCATAAATATACGTGTGATTCGCCTATCGCGTGGCTATATGTGTGCGTACGTACTTATTCGCGCTATGCTTGGTGCATGTATTTAATTTATTCTTTCGATTTAATAATTAATAATCTTTTATTTCTAGTTTTGTAATCAATATGCTTTTATTAACTATTCTTTTTTTAATTTCGAACTCACACACGCACACGCACACGCACACGCACACACACCATCTAAAGAGGCTATAAACCACCTAATAGAAGTACTAGAGGACAAGAAGAGAAGAAACGTAAATGAAAGTACTCGTGCACTTGCGCATAAAGTGGAAAGCGCATTCAGCAGCGTCAAAAAGGAGTTACAAGGAGCGAAGACCAACAGAAAACCCGCACCGGTAAATCAGAGAGTCCGGCAGCTCAATAGCACACGGAAAGAACTATTCCAGACGCCAGGAGGGACAATCTGGCAGAGCCCCCAAAACACGCTAAAGAGGAAAGCGGGCTTACTGCCCTGTACAGAGGTAATAAGGTCGACCAAAAGGAAACCTATCCAACAAGACGGTGCAGTGGCCAGAAATGCTGGCAGAGCGGCAAAAATGACGCTCTTAGGGAAACAAGCCCCACAGGAAGTGGTATAGATCCCTGAAAATGAGCAGAAACAAGAGGAGAAACCCCAGCAGGACCACAAGAAAATGGAATGGGAACAGGTTACGGGGAAGAAAAGGAGATCTAAAGAAAAAAGGCGGAACCATCCCAAATACAGAAAAAGAACGTTGCATAAGGCATTCCTCATCAGGGCTAACGATGACGTAACCTATACCGATATCCTGAAGAAGGTAAAAGAAGGGCTACACGAAGACAACCTGGAGAACACCATAAACAAGGCCAGTAGAACGAACAACGAGCAATTCTTGATAGTCCTTAATAGAAAGAATGGGGACAAAATTGAATCTCTCCAAAACAAGGTAGCCGAGGTACTGGCAAATGAGGCAGTGGTATCTGGAAGATCCCACGAGGTAGAACTCTCCATAAGAGACCTGGAGGAGACAACTACGAACGAGGAAGTCAAAGCAGGTCTTCAGAAAGCGAGTTCACAGTGTAGGACAACGCTATCAGAGCACTACGATCGGCATACAAGGGGACCCAAATTGCTTCTATCAGGCTACCCGATGAGGTGGCCCGTAAATTCATAGGTGAACGGGGCAGAATCCGAATAGGACTAGTAAATTGTCCTCTTAAAGAAGTAATCAGGCCAACAAAGTGGTTCAAATGCTGGAACTCAGGGCACATCGTTAGTAAATGCCCGAGTGACATCGATAGATCCAGTCTCTGCCTCAACTGTGGCAAAGAGGGCTACAAAGTCGCCCAGTGCACTAATGACCCACAATGCCCTCTATGCGCTGAAAAAGACGAAAGCTGCCGTCACATAGCAGGAAGCTTCAAATGTACTGTCTTCCATGGCAAGATAAGAGGAAAGTTGATAATAGGCGAAAATGAAAATACTACAACTCAACCTGAATTACTGGAAAAAGAAGATAGGTCTGGCCATTATTGCCGACCCGTACACCATGCTCAACACGCAAGCACGGGTGACAGATGCCACAGGCAAGGCTGCCATCTATTCCTGCAAAAACCGGTCCTTTGAGGATCAAGTAGATGGCATACATAGAGGATTTGTGAGGGCTAGACTGGGAAATATACACTTCTATAGCGTATATGCCCCTCCCAGCCTGTCCATCAGCGAGTTCACGGACTTGCTTGACAGGCTGGTGAAGGATGCCAAGGAACACGTCCCCAGTGTCATAGCTGGAGATTCTAACGTCTGGGCACTTGAATGGAGCAGTAAGAAAACGAACGAAAGAGGCAACGATCTCTTACAGGCAATGTTCTGTCTGGGCATGGTCCCACTAAACACTGGAACCCTGCCGATGTTCGAGAGGGAAAATGGAAGCTCTATCGTTGACTTGACCTGGGTCAGCCCCAACCTGGCTAGAGTCGGAAACGACTGGACTGTACACGACATCTTCAACGCGAGCGACCATCGACTCATCAGTTGGACAGTGTCAAGAGAACGAGCCAAAAAGAGACCTCCATATAAAAGGATGAACCTTAGAGGATGCAATGCGAATAAACTTGACGCGGAACTATTCCAAGAAGCATTCAATAGTGAACCCATTGCAGCCAACAGCGTACAAGAGGAGGCAGAAGAAGTAATCCGCAGAGTTATCCTTACATGCGACGCCTCTACGACACGGAAGCGCCCTAACAACGACCATCCGCTCATGTACTGGTGGAACAATGACACCGCCAAAAGCCGCCAGGAAAGAGTCCGAGCAAGAAGAAAAGCCACGCGAGCCAGAATAAAGCCAAACTATAGAGTCCTCAAGGAATCTTGCAGCGCAGCGAGACTCAAACTGGTAAAGGCAATAAAAAACAGCAAGGCATATTGTTGGAAAGAGCTGGTGGAAGAGGTAGAATGCGTCCCATGGGGCAGACCCTACAAAGTGGTGATGAAAAGGGTGAAATCCCAGTCACTGTCTTCATCCACATGCCCGGTCCTGCTAGAAAAGATTGTCATGAATCTCTTCTGGCAGCAACCAGAGCTACAGATCGAGGATATTGACACGGAAGAGACAATACCACCGATAACACTGGAGGAGCTCAAGATTGCGCGTGCAAGAATAGGAAACAAGAAGGCCCCTGGACCTGATGGCATCTTAAACACTGCCCTGAAAAACGCAATAAGGAGAGCACCGGAAATGTTCCAACACATGCACAACGGGTGCATACAAGAGGGTTACTTTCCTATCAAGTGGAAGCTGCAGAGGCTCGTCCTTCTCCTAAAAGGGAAAAATCCACCGGATGAACCATCAGTACACCGCCCACTATGTATGCTCGACTCGACGGGCAAGATCCTCGAACGGATCATGTACACGAGAATAGAGGTGATAGCTGAAAAACATCTGTCAGACAGACAGTTCGGATTCCTCAAAGGAAGGTCAACCGGCGATGCCATCAACTTGGTAGTCAATACCGCGAAGGACGTGATCTCAGGGACGCGTTCAACTCTGCACGGTGGGACCGAATCATGGAAGCTCTTGATCGCATCGGCACCCCAAAGTACCTACAAAAGTGGGTAGCTAGCTACTTCACTGACAGAATCCTGCAGTATAACACAGACGACGGACCCAAGGAATGCAAAGTCAGTGGAGGAGTACCGCAAGGCTCGGTACTGGGACAACTCTTATGGATCATCATCTACAATGGCCTACTCCAACTGAAGATCCCGAGAATGGTAACCCCCATAGCATTTGCAGATGATGTCGCCCTGGTAATTGTAGGCAAAAACCTCGAGGATATCAAGAACCTACACGACGAGATATTCAGAAAGTATACTGCCTGGATGGATGAACAAGGACTCAAGATGGCTAAGCATAAGACAGAGGCAACGCTGATAACTAGCAGAAAGGAGCGCGGAACAATCACACTGCAAGTTGGTGAACACGAAATTGAGTCACAATTATCTATCCGCTACCTAGGAGTAATGATTGATGCGCGCTTCAACTTCAAGGACAAGTCGAGCACGCTAGTAATAACGCATCAGCAGTCAGAGGAGCGCTGTCTTGCCTCATGCAAAATGTAGGTGGGCCTAAACCGAAACGACGAGTCCTCTTAGCGTTAGTAGTCACATCAGTATTGCCATCTGGGCAGGTGCGCTAGAGCTACGGGAGTGCCAAAGAAGGATATACCCTGTAAGTAGGCAAATGGCACTAAGGGTTATCAGCGCGTTTAGAACCGTCTCCAGAGACGCTGCTCATGTTATCTCAGGAATATTGCCAATAGAGATTTTGGCTGAGGAATAGAGGAGATTATACCAGCACGGAAGTCAAAGGTAGCTAGTAACAGATGACTGCAGAAAAAGAGAAAAACAGAAAAGTCTGCAACGATGGCAGGCATAGTGGGACCGTTCGGAAAGGTCGGATGGATCCACCAGCTAATTCCACAGATAGCGGAATGGGTAAGCCGCCAGCATGGAGATCCCAGCTACTACCTGACACAGATGCTCACTGGACATGGATGTTTCCGACAATACTTGCACAAGTATAAACATGAGGACTCACCAGAATGTCCAACATGCCATGGAATAGAGGAGGACGCAAGGCCTGTGTTCTTCACATGTCCCAGATTTAACGCACAAGGAAGGATGCTCGAAAACAAAATTGACATGACAACTACGCCAGAAAATTTAGTACAGCAGATGCTCGCATCAGAGATGGCATGGAATGCCACAACGGATTTCGCCAGGGAAGTCATCGAAGAACTACGAAAAGAAGAGGAAAAGAGAAAGGAACAGCGAACACGAAGTGCGGGGCGCCAGGCTATGGAATAACAAGCTCCCTGCACTGACGCAGAGGAACGTAGGTGGTTGGGTTGAGCTCAATCTCCCTCATCCGATGCGGAGGCTCTCGGATTGAGATTATCCATAGGATAAGAAGGTGTTCGCACACATACGTATGCTCTCCAAGAGAAGCAGATGTAATGAATTCTTCGTGGTTGAGAAAGAACACACAAGAAGACGACCGGACGATGCAGTAAGAAGAAGACGACGATGTAGAAGAAAAGAAGGAACCAACTTATCCAGAACCTCCAATCAACCACCAGCGAATGGGGACGTAGGGAAGGAAAACAAGAAGGAAGAGCAAACAAGGTTATGCCTCCCCGTGAAGTAATGCCTAGCGGCTGTTCCACGGGGGATTAAAAGGATTAGGCGAAAGGGGACTTTGGGCTACGGTTTCGGCCGTAGAACGAAGGGGTTTTAGTCGATGTTACACACGGCGGTATTGGGAGCAAGGAGGTCGGAGAGGTGAACGCACATACAGTCACGTCCCAGACCCACCTCAAGACCAACCCGTTATGGTCTGGGTGTTTTTTATTTTTTAAACGCCTAGATTTCGCCCTTCACCCCTATATACAAATAAGTAACCCAGCAGAGGAAAAACTTTCTGCTCGCTGGTCTGGCTCGATATAAACTAAAATACTTAAAATCTAATTACTTATCACTATAGTTGAATGTTGAAAAATGTAAAAATGCACCTCATGACTTCAGCCTAGTAACTTCGTTACTAGGTAAAATCAGATGTGTAAATTTGCATGTGATAGTTAGTTTGATTCTCATTTCTTCACCAATATTTAATTAACATAGAACTCGCTTTCGTGTACATTTCCGTTGATGCATTCCTACTTCACTTGTAGATTTCTTTCTCAAAGTTGTTAAGCCCTGCTGGACATGTAAGTCCAGCTGCACAAGTAACCCTATAATGAGGAAACATTTCTCGATGTTGAAGGGCAGAATCGCATTTACATGTTGATGTAAAAACAATGCCATCTAACACAATGATGTCTTTGTATTTTGGGTGTCTTGAAATTGGTTGCATAGAATTTGTAAATGTTTGTGTGCCTCTTATTCCTCTATTGAAATATAATAAAGCTTTATTGTTTCCTAAATAATTGATGTCGCCATATGACATTCTATAATTATTATTTGTTTCAATCTTGTTTCCTGGAGGGTTTAGACTAGGTTTAGTTATAATTTTCTTCGTATTATTTTCTGCTACCTCGTCAATTTTTGAGAAAACTGTTTCAATTTGTTCGTGTTCTAGTTTGATGTTATCTTTATTGATCTTGATGGACTGATCTTCTTTTACGTAGTGTGTATGCTTAATACCTTTTAACTTGGCATTAAGACAATACATGCATCTTGTATTTAAATTTTGCATATTGGTTTGAGATTCTTTTTGTTATCCCTAGTATTTTTTATAGGTTTTATTATCGAGTCTATTTTTATTATACTATTTATTTTTTTCCGGCCAAGTTGGCAATTTTCTATTACTGTTGTGGAATCGATATTTTTGTTAGAATTTCTAGCTTCATTATTTTTGGTGTAATTCTTTTTAGCCTCAGAAAATACCTTCTTGGATTTTCTAGTAGTTGTTAAAATTTGTATTATATTTTCAGCAATCAATTTTGTTATTTTTATGTATGTTTCACTATTTAATGTGGTTATTTTATCCGTATTGTAATTAGTCATTCTTTGGTGAGAGCGAGAATGATAAAGTTGGCATTTATTTTTTGAAAATAGATATGTTCTCGCGTCTAGTAGCAACTTGTCAAGTTTTTCCTTATCCTCATGGACATCCAATGCAGGATAATCAAACTTGATTGTTGCCTTTTTTCCTTGATGTATTAGTAATAAGTCATAGCTGTCCTGCGCTGTACATGTTATACTTGTGAAAATTGAGCAGATTCTATTGCAGTCTAGTAATTTTCTCTTATCCAGATTTTTATTTTTATTTCTTTCGAAATCAATCTTTTCGGGAGTAGAAATCTTTGTGTCTTTGTGACCTGTGTTCGCTATGTTATCCACACTAGCAGCACAGGTTAAACACCAATTTCTTGCACTGTCTCGTATCACTATTTTATACTAAGCGATGATTTGACGCTATACAGACTCCAACAGCTCTCGTTTACAAACACGAGACTCTCTTGAAGAGTCTCGTTTTCCGTTGTTCAGAAATATTGCTTGCGAGCACCGTGCAATGCTCGAAAGTCCTGCTGTTCAGATTTAATGCACAGTAGAAACGCTTTTCTACTGTGCCTGGGGAGGCGCATTTAAAGAAATAATTAGATGCCTGCAGCACTTACAAAATAGGTTACTAAAAATAATCAGTAAAAACAACTTTATTTAACATAGATATCTATTAAATATACAACAAACTTTTGTGTATGAAGCCTTATTATACCATTATAAAGAATTGCAAAAAAAAAACACTTAACTGCAGAAAAAATGACAAGACATAAGAGCATACAAATTCCTAGAAGACATAAAAACATCAGTATAAAAAATAACTACATCAGAGCGATAATGCTGTACAATAGGCTGCCAAACAATCTC
>UELV01177012.1:0-17132 GCA_900490015.1 Megastigmus stigmatizans | reverse complement strand
AAACTAAGATGGCGCTGTTCCCCGTGCGCCTCGAGTAGCATCAGCGCCAAGTTTTTTTCAGTGTGCCTTTTGTTTTTGTTGAGACTGTCGGGCGATCCGACGTTGTCTTTGATTTTGTTGTTGTTTTTTTTTGCGGGGATTCGAATCTTGATTTTGCGAGAGGGAATTCGACGTGTTATGCAATGTATAGGTGCAGGTTAACAGTTATAAAAGGAGATGCACGATGATGGAAAAGCTTATAGATACGATAAAGAAATAGTATTATTCATTTTAGTGCTTCCACACTTAATTCTATTGAACATAAATGGTTCTTTCCGAGTTCTTTATATGATTTTATATCGAATAATAATAATTGAAGTGTTTGGAGCACAAAAAATTTGGATATTTCCAATAACTTTAGTGTGTACATAATGACAAAAATAAATTCCATACAAAAATTAGATTGTTTAACATTTTACGTGAAAGCGATACCCACATTTAGAGATGATATTTTGTTACAAATAGAAATACGCATTTCTATTTGTCGACGAGAAGGACGAGAAAATTTTTCACAAAACAAACATCCAAAATATTTGTATTTTTATTTTATGATTAGAATTCAATGCATGTGCGGGAATTAAAATTGTAATCAAATACAGGAATGTTTTTATTACTGAACTCCATAGAAGTGTACTGACAAAACAGTTCTTCCAATCAGATGAAAAATTCGTTTTCATCACGCGGTACCTAAATGTAATACAATTCTCGTATCGTATTTTATTAAAAGCCATTTTTGCAAATATTCAATCTCTAAATATTGATCCCTTTCATAATCGCCAAAAAAGGTTTTTATCACAGAAAAGTCGGAAAGAATCGCTCAGCAAAAATCAATCAATCGGACTCGACATCAACGAAGAAAATTAAGAAACAGCCAATATATATGTAGGCTTCGCACAGCTACTTGCACAAATGAGCCGCCAGGAGACTTACCCCCTTCTGTAATCCACTTATACCCAGCTATATACAGAAGCAAGGGTGTATAAGAGAAGAGAGAGAGAGAGAGAGAGAGAGAGAGAGAGAGAGAGAGAGAGAGAGAAGGTGGCGCGCCCAGTAAAACCACCTTTATGGACACGATATAAATTAACGCCGTCGTTCGCATAAAAGCATCGATAAGTCAATAAGCCTCCGCTCCCGCGCTGCTGCTGCTGATGCTGCGCTCCGGAGAAGGCAAAGGATGCCGCCACCCCACAGCGCACTCGTACATACCGTGTGCGAGCGAGACTAAAGCCGAACGAATCCCCGTTTACCGGTGCACGTTTCGCGCCTCCTCCCGCGCCTCTCTATCCATATTGTCGACAAAATAGATAGAGAGAGAGAGAGAGAGAGAGAGAGAGAGAGAGAGAGAGAGAGTAGGGGGCAAACGAGTGGAACCGACGGTAGAGAGAGAGAGAATCGCAAATCTGTATATATATATGTATATGTAGAGAGAGAGAGAGAGAGAGAGAGAGAGAGAGAGAGAGAGAGAGAGAGAGAAGCGTAGGATAACGGCTTGTAATAAACGGAAGGTTATGTTGCCAGGAGCTCTGAATTGGACGACGAGGAGAGTTTATACGAGAACAAGGATATCCCCCGCGCCAGCCAACGAAGCCTCTGCCACCGCCGCCGCCGCCGCCGCCCGCTGCCAAGGATAACACGCCCGGGGAACGATTCATTACTCCGACATGTTCGTGCCTGTCTGCACTCTACCTCCCGCTCGGCTATCTTCACTCTTATACCTTATTCGTCTCTCTCTCTCTCTCTCTCTCTCTCTCTCTCTCTCTATCTCTCTCTCTTCCTCTCTCGCTTTCTTTAACCTGTCCCCTTATCTTCAGCCCACCTCTGTTTTTGATTTCCTCTTTCTCCAACTTCTTAGCTACACTCTTGCTTAATGCAAGAAGCCAGTTACTAATTAGGAACTAATTTTTATGCCTCCCAGTGATAAAGCTACTGTGCACAGTATTAGACCATGTCATGAAAGCATTTTTTATTTAACCCTGGCTGTGTAAAAGTACTCGAGCCTCACCTTTTAGGATATATATATATATATAGGTAAGTTCAAGATAATGTGTAATTTTATGTGAAATCATTATTTAAATTAACGTGTCAAGAAAACCGATTACTTTTTGTAAAGAACCTTGGCAAGAACTACACGACAATTGGTGTATTTCATTTAAACTATACAATTAAAATATCTCGTAGATATAAAATACTGAAGTTATAGAAATAGATTTAATAACTTTCTGTTAAACTCTTTAGTATTCATCTATCGTTTATATTTTTGAAAACGATTACTTAATGTATAATATATATCGCATGAATTTTGTAATAACATCATTCTTCTCGAATGTCTCAGAGTTATCCCCCAGAGCAAACACGAAAAGCAAATTACCCGAAGTAAGTAAGATAACATATGAATGAGATGCAGAAAAAAAAACATTTGACTAAAAAAAGAAAAGCTAAAGTTGCCTGCACTCTTATTCTCCCGTCAACAAAACGCTCGAGCCAATTGGCAGTTTTTTTTTGTCTACCAAGTTTGAGAGAAAATCGACTTGAAAGTTTCTGTTTCCACTCGCTTCCTCAAACTCGTAATGTATTTACAAGTAGCTACTTTATTCACTCAGCTCCTAAGAAGTGTACAAAATTACAACGTAATAATTTATAAATATTACCGTAAAATGAAGATTCGTTTAAAATTTTTAAAATAAATAAACGTTCCGTTTACTAATCAGTACTTATAACTTAAGAGGTTAGAGAGAAAGCTTTTAATTTAAATGTAAAAGTTTAAATTTAAATTCTAAAGTTGATTTTATAATCTTTTAGCTCTTGAAAGTAAAATGTTAACTTTGATACTGTTAATTGACAGTTACTTAACAGGCTTGAAACTGATAAAAATTCGTTATATTTTCCGAGTAGATACATACCGTGTTCGGTAAGACACATATTTTTCATAAGCATCAATCAATTCATTTATCCTGACATCTGTCACTTGAGGGAATGTTAAGTAATGTAAAAAGTTTTATAAGCCTATCTGTTTTATTACAAGGTATGAAGCTTTCCTTTTCACATACGTTAGAAGTGCCAAATACAGTCCATTTTCAAAACGCTATTACAGAATTTATTGGTAAAAATTTTCATTTGAGTAAAGCAAAATTGCAGTTTATATCCTTTATTAACTCGAAAATCACCCGGAACAACAGCTCCTAAAAAAGAGAAAAGCAAGTTATGATTTACGTTAATGGTGCGCTTAATTCATTCCGCATCGACACGCCTTTTTCCAACTTTCCCCGCCATTGCTTACCCTCCGCACCAAGATATTCCTCCCTAAGAAAAAAAAAGAAGCGAGATTTTGAATTTACGACGTGGGTGTCTGGTGTACTGGTGTACATAAATGGCTAAAGCGCGATCCATTTTGACGAGCTGCTAGTTACCGACCTGGATACACCTCGCGTTCCGAAATACTCCTTATACTTAAACTACACGCGCGGGCGAGGGACAAGACTTTAACGACACGGATGTTATATACAAAAGCGAGTGTCCACGTCAACCAAGTAATAGGAAATAAATTGGCCGAGGTCCGCGCTTTTATTTCGCTCATTAAGCGCACCCCGCGACGCCTCTATACTACCAACCATGGACACCCGAACAGCCACCTTAACTGTGCGCCGGGATTGGCAGTGTGCTTTTCTTCCCTTCTTGCGCCATTAATTTCGCGGCTTTTACGAGCACCAGCGCCGGGGATAACTCAGTGGCGCCGCCTGTCTTAGCTAGAGATCCACAGTGTTTGACGTTCTTCAATCGTCCATCTTCTTTGCGTTTAAGGTCACTTGTAGCGGCTTTTATTGACTAAGAGGGGCCGCGCGGATGTCTCGCTGAATTGCTGGTAAAGTGTTTCTTTTGTTGTCGGGATCAGAGTGCCATTTGCTTGGAAGCTTATCAAGACCATTCGTGTTTTATTCCAAATGTTTGAAGAAGGGAAATAATGATCAATTCTGAAGGATTTATTCAATGTTTTGATTAAAGCTAAAATGTGCAAATGAAGGAATTTTTCATTAGGTACTTCATAAATAAATCCCTTAGTAAACTAAGGACAAAATAGATATTATAAATGGTTAATATTTTTATACGCATTACTAAAAAGAATTCTAATATTTTTTATTCGCGTGAAATTCTGCAATAAAAAACTTTGATATGTGTAATGATAAAAAGAACTCAGAAGTCCGTTCTGACAAATTGTTGATTCTGTTCGTGTGCAAGTTTTGATTTCGAATTCTTTGATGACGAAGTTATAACGAAAAAGCTTTGCCCGGGCGCTTTCTGCTTTTACGCAAAGAATTGGACTTTTGTATTGCCTGCGAGGAAAAGAGCAAACAATAGAAATCGTTAGTGATGGAATAGAGAAGTCAAGGGATAATTTTATTTCACTGTACCAGCTACAATTGTGAATTTTGTACTTTCCTTTATGGTAAGTGAAAATACAACATCTAAAAACATGCTCAAAGTTCTATGTTAATAATTTTAATATTTTTTAATAATTTTATAGAATAATATACTTACAATCAAATTTTCTAAACCACACGTAAAACTATTTATTCGTGCTTAATATTATTACTCTACCCTTGTTGAAAATTAACCATTTTTATTGGTTGATGTGTTATTTAAATGGAAGTATTTTCAGCCGAAAAAAATCTTAGTTGTGGTCAATAGGATATAATGTTCTTATAAAAAAATTAATTTTTATCTTTAACAATGTATAATAATGTTAACGTGATGTTTTTAACTAGAAAATTAACCAATAATTAGCAAAAATATGGATACAATAATTTTGTTAGAAAATTACTAAAGCTAAGATAATTGAAAAGAAACAATTACACCGCGTCCAATTAGATTTGATTCTTTCTTAAAACCCAAATATAAAATGCTCCCCAAGAATGTTCTATTTTCATGTCGGCCAAATAACCAAATTAAAAATCTCTCCTCGAGCACGATCACCTAACACTCTCCATCCACCGTATGCCTACAGCCAGCCCTCTAACTTCCCTCTAAAACCCAAACGAGGTATACATCGAATGACCCCGTCAGACTCGCCCCAACCACTCCATCTTCTCCCCCGAAAACGGAATAACAAGCTAGTCACGACTTTTTCGCATCAAAAGGAATTTCATATACATATACGAGTTGGTGCACTTTGCGTGTGTGAGTGTGTGTGTGTGTATGTGTGTGTGGACTGCACTCTTGGTCCGAGTCCTCGACAACAGGGGAAAGTCGAGATAACGGGGCCAGTAGTGACAAAAGCGAACAGCGAGAGAGAGAGAGAGAGAGAGAGAGAGAGTAGACACAGTAGCAGCAGCAGCAGCAGCAGCAGAGGCCGCTCGTTATGTGCATGCATGCGTCTCGCGAGGGACATAAGCTGACGGCGAAAATTTTAATAAGCAACTTTATTGGACTGCCCGCCAAATGACACACGGCCGCAAAACCGGCGACTATGACCTAAACGATGTATATACGTGTGTGTACGTGTGTATCTGTCGTTGTGTAAGTGCAATTTTGATCGAGTATCCGACCTGCATGGCCTTGCTGTATTCAAGTCGACCGCCTTCGCTCATACCCTTTGTATATATACGTATAGGTCAGTCGATACAAGTGAGGTTGTTATGTGGAGTAGATTTTGAAAAACCATATTGCTTCTGAATTTCTGAAGTCTGAGGACTAATGTGTTAATTATGTTTGTCCTGATGGAATTCTTGTATAGAAGCGAAACGTTGTTGCAAGCTCAAACCTTCTTTCAAACTTTTCCGAATGTTATTATGCCAGGATCTAATTCTATTACGATATACCCTGAACATTTTTCATCGCTGTAATGTAATAAGATTTTATGTTACAAAAAATTTGTGTATCACTCCTTGTACGCAACCAGACAAAATCGTAAAACAATCAACGAAATTAATCCATCCTTTAGATCAATATCAATTCTCGCAAAATCACGAACAAAAGAGAGCGGAACCTCGCAGACTTTTCGAGATAATTCCGCCTTTTACCGAAGTAGAAAAAAGGTGCACATAGATTCATCCTAAAAAGTAACTCTATTACTTCCTTTCCAGCGGAGGATACATACGTTACATAGTCCATGGGTTAGCACATGTACACGTATATGTAAGCGGGAGGAACGTTCTAAAACAGGCACGTAGGGTATGGCCGGATTCGATCAGCCGCTAGCGAATTCACGCTTTATTTCATTGAGAATGCAGAGCAACGGAAAGGAAGCTTTACTGCCGCGCGCGGCGCCTCTACACGTTACTACAGAGCCCTATATATACTCTTTGTGTCGATATTTCTACTGACAATGAGATGAGCGGATTCGCGTTGGTAACTATGTACATACGCGGAGCTCGTGAAAATAGCAATGAGAGTGTATGGGATGAGAGTTCTTCTTTTTCTTTACTTTAATTAAATTGAGATGTAGCCAATTAAGAAACTCTACTTTTCGAGTTTTATCTACTACGCTATGCTGTTATTTCAATTATTAAGTTATCACCAAGAATTCGAATTCATCAGTGCTCCAACATTAGTATAAAAATAACGATTCGTCAATTTGATCCAAGCTGTAAGACAGCTTTGTAAGCTGCTATCGTTTTGGACAGTAATGAAATTTGAATATACACTGTAGCCAGACGTTTACTTGGAATTTGATATAAACTACAAAAATAAAGATATTTTAATAGGTGATACATTTCAGCTGTTACTCTTTTTTACACTAGAGGAAATTAACAATGAAAGAAAATTATATTTCTGGCACTACAGCATTAGTCATTTTAGTACGAAATATCGGATAAATTTGCTAAATTAACTGAAATCTAATTTGATTAGAAATTGACTGGGATTTAAGCGCAGAATATCGAAAAACTCCAATTCGTTAAATAAATTCGCGATAAATCAATCGCTAGGAATTCCGCTTTAGCAGCAGCCGACATCATGACTCACTTCCATTCGCCTTCGACCGCAAAAAAAAATGGGCCCATTCATCCGGAATCCCGCCAATCAGGCGCAGTCGATACGCCATTTCCATTCTAATCTTTATTACAAATCCCTCGCTTCTGCACCCCCCAGTCAATGCCTCTTGTACGCGCGTGCGCGCGCGTGTGTGTGTGTGTGCCAGCAAACGATACGGGACCAGCGGATGGAGACGACTTGTGAAAGGGAGCCGGTATGGGGGCTTAGGATGCGAGAGAGAGAGGAATATACCTGGAGTACAAATATGTATTAAGGGAGTTTGGCCCGCTGGAATTGAAGAGAGGGAGAGGGGCTACTGGCCGTGTGCCAGGCTCAATACACCTAGAGGCCATTCAGCATCTGGGAAGCCAGTGGACTTGCGGAGGCTCACGGCGGCTACGAGCTTATCCGACCTGCTGCAAGCCCAGCCGCGCGTGTGTGCAGTGCGCGCAGCTTCGCTTCCTCCAGGACTCTACGGGATTCCCAGAGACTCGGAGAGAGAGAGGGAGAAAGCGACGGAGATGAAATATTTTTCCGACTTTTGTGCCCTTTTTATCATCCCCGCTGCAGGTATTCTTGCATAGGAGATTTGTGAGGGAAAATTTGAAATTTCGAAAAATGCTATAGCCATTTTTTGGAAGATAGCGGCGAACTGCCGTATATTATTCGTTGAGCCGAGAGAATTTTACTATACCTGAGGCGGTATTCGTTATCACGAGATTACGCGAATCAAGCTTGTTTTTTTACCAAGAAAGTTTATTTTTGTTTGAACAAAGCTTATTTTTGCATCGAAAGTAGGTTTGAAATTTTGCACAGCTAGTCTCTACCACGTAAATAAATATAAATACCAAACACTATTGATAATTGGCTATTGAATTAATTTCTATACCGAAGACCAATCGAGAACTAAATTATAGCAAAAGATATATAAATCAACCAATATATAAAAATCTACCAAGTAATATTACACACCGCTTTAGAAAATATAATTTTTCAATATAAAGTATCAATATCGTTTATATCAATTTGTATAATAGTCTCCTTTAATGTTTGTTAAAAATAAAATAGCAGAGGGTTCGCCAATTTTTATTGAACCCACAGACACTCGCACACTCACACACACACACGAACGAGCGGCTAGCATTGTTCTTCCGTCTGCAGAAAAAAAACTCCCATTCGAGGAAACTCGTCGATATTCGTGCCTACTGATTCGTATGAAGATTCTTGATTTATGGTTGAAACGACTGACCCGCCTTTGCGCAAACACACTCTCACACATGCTTGCACATACATGTTGCATTGAACTTTCTGACTTTCTGAACAAGAAAAGTACCTTTGACTTTCTTTAGGTCACTGGTTTAGGAAGCTGCAGAAGAAGAATACGATTTTTGAGTTTTGTTTTAATTAAAATCTCTCCAAATAGGTTCCTCATCTTCTAAGCAATTCTTTTTTTACATTAAAGTGTATCAAATATAATATAACTTTAAGAGAGGCCTACGGTGGCTCGGTCGGTAGAGCGATGGGCTCGCAGTCCGACGGTCCCGGGTTCGAGCCCAAGTCTCGGCCGATTGACACAAGCACCTCTGTAAAAATATTACATGTGCTTTGTTTACAAACAAAACCCTAGACCTCCGTCGCTGATTAGCACCGCATGGGAGCATAAATAGAGCGACGTTAAAATAAAAAAAAAAAAAAATATAACTTTAAGATCACTCGTGATACAAAGTTTTATCGCTACTTAAAATAAAGCTACTGCACTATTAAGCTTTAATTTGAGAAGTTGTAACCTCTCCTTAGAGTATTACAATAACTGCTATTATAATTTCAGCGATCTCTTAACAGTTTTAGAGAAATGTTTCATAAAAAATAAAGTAAAGATCCCACTTATTGAACAGTCGCTGAAATATTATTTTAATTATTAATATTGTATTCAGATGCATTCTAATGATTTTTGTCATTCGCTCTTGCAATTGTTTAAATAATTCATATATGTATTTTTATTATAATGTAACAGTTTTCAAACCAAACCGCACAACTTTTTATGCTTGTTAAACACATTTATGGTATTAAAATCTATGTACATGATAAAAAAATATATATTTCAAAAATTATTATTATTTATCTATAACTAATAAACTAATTTATTAATTAAAGCTTTATGTTCATGGACTAGTCTAGACAGTTTCTTTTTAGTTTATTTAACGTCGCTATTCATGCTCCCACTCGGTGCTAATCAGCAACGAAAATCTATAGTGTGCGTTTATAAACAAAGCACACGTAACATTTTACAGAGGTAAATAAACCTACCAGAGAAAGTCTTTTTCGACAAAGATACTTTTTGGTATTCACTGGCTAATTCAGAAGAATTATTGGAAAAAGAACCATATGTAATTTCAGCTATATCACAAAGATTCAAAGGTAAATCAAAGTTGGGCGACACGTACGTTTTGCGGCAATTATTATCGATGAATTAATTCGATCAGAATCAGACGAATGCACGTATCATAGAAAAAGTGTCGACAATATGGAATTTTTATCGTATGATATTTACAGATTATCCAAGTTAAACGATTAAGGATGCTCGAATAAGTTTGATGCTTATTTATAACCCTGGTTTTTTTGATTGGATTGATTTTTGGCTGATTTCCGAAAGGACAATCTTTCATCCAGTGCCTTAATTGGATCCTCAAATTTTCATATAACGTGACGAATTAATAAACGAGTTGAGAAACTAGGTTAGATCTGGCGAGCTCCGCGCACCTATGTTTATCTTCACGTAAATTCAATTTTTTCAAAGCAATTCGGCTAAGCCAACATTACTTATCGCATAATTCAATGCGACGATCGAAATTCGATAGATCTCGAAAAGGATTTTTATAAGAGAAACGATTGTATGTTTTTGGGTATAATCCTAGCTTTGTATTTTATATTTTAGTAGCCTGGGATATGATGTGCCTATTGTTCGAATTATGTTTGTAATCTTCTAACGATGGGACTCTTATTAAAATTAGTTTAGTATTTGGACGAAGAACAGCTTGGCCATCTGTATACTCTTGTTGCGATTTAAACTGTATTATCAACAAATTGAAGACAGCCATATTTTGCCAATATATTTCTGTTTAAAAATTTCTCCCTTTAGGTCATTTGCGGAAATTTTTGTCCACAAAATTCTACTTTATTACTTTGCCGAGTGTTTTTAAATTTATATTGCATTTCCGCCATAATTGTTGTATAGAGTTGTTATTTTTAAAAGAGGAATGACATTTAATGAATTAGTCTTTAAAAAACGCTTACCTATTTAATAAACCTGTAGATCATCGATATTTTCCTGCGTTTTACTGTTCACTGTCATACGAAAGAACTGGTCTCGCTGGTGTTATCAGCTTTTACCATTCTTTGTAGTCCACAGAATTTTGTGTATATCTTTCCAAAAAGAATTGAAATATTTAAGATTGAGATGTTCTATCGGCTTCCTCTTAAGTAAAGAGATAATTTTTTTTTTTAATTAAACGTTCTTTCAAGCAACGAAAGATAGTATAATATTGTAGATATCCCTCGTAGCTTTATTAAGAGCAAGTGTGGTCGTTCTCCTTTTATTTATTCAGCATAACATAAAATTTTGTGTAGTACCGAAGAGATTTTTAACCGCGTATATTACAACATTTGTACGACCTATATATTCTTTATCACGAGCAACAATCGCAACACATGCAAATCCTTTTAGCGTAATCTCCCTACAGTCGGCATGACACAAAGGCGCACTTCACTCTCGATTTCAATGACCGCGTATCATCTTGCACATGCACAGCAGCTGTGCGCTTACGTGGGGGAGTCGGACTACTCCTCCTTTACTACCGCGTATTTTGGGCGCGGCGATGATGATGATGATGATGATGATGATGATGATGATGATGATGACGACGACGAAGATGATTCGTATAACCATAAATGCCTCGGGTGAGGCAGGTGAAGAGAAGTTTCTTATCTCCCCGAAATCCGCGACGCGCGATCGGCCTCAGCTACTCTCTCTCTCTCTCTCTCTCTCTCTCTCTCTCTCTCTCTCTCTCTCTGCCACGTGCTTTTTTTATACTTCCGTACACCAAAGTTTCTCTGCGTATATGTACACGCGGAGAAGGAGAATTGGGAAGGGAAGGATTATACGCGTGGGTTGAGCGAAAATCGTTGAGTTAGGGAGAGTAATGGATGGAATTTACATTTTTGGAAAGATATCAAAGACCGAGAGCGCATAATTCAGTGTTTCGTATATATGGCATACACGCACACACACACACGTACACCCCAGATTTGTCCCGATATCATTCGATCGAGAGATTTTGTTGCTTTATTTCACTTTCGGTATCTCGCTAATGCCACGGTACATTGGGTATACGAAGACTCAAGTTTTCAGAAGGGAATATTGGATTTTGTGAGCATGTTGCGCGCGTAACTCATCTTATGCTGGAAAAGTATAGTTTATTAGGAAAAGAATAGCAGTTTTCCAATGACAACTGCAGCTTATATGCAAACACATGCTCCGACCTTTGCAACATTTTTTAAGTTCATAGATAAAATATTTTCATCGATTTTAGTATGAAACTAAATTATAATATCAATAAGTTATTCAATATTCTTCTAACCATTTCTTGAAATTGTATTTTGTCGTATTATCGAATAAAGTCCTGTTATTTATAAAGTTAAAGATATTTCTCAAAGTGGACTTTCTGTCACAATAAAAATCATCGAAAAAGTCACGAAATTCATGGGACAATATTTTCCATAGCACAATGACATATAAAAGAATACGACATCGTATTTTATTGAATTTCTTTCAAAGCTATAACCATTATCAGCTAAATTATAATCCTATAATTAAAGCTGCAATAGTCATCGTAAAGTTCGCCCAATTTATTGGCATCGAGATGCACTCCCACTCCCATTGTATAATTGAAATGAAACTTATCAAAAGTAATTGTATATAATCAAAGCGGACATTTTACAGTAGCTTACCAAATAGAAATTAAAGTTGTTAAAAAGAAAGTACGATTTTGCTTCATGAATTATCATTGCTTGCAGGTGGTAAAAGTCTCCACGCGGTGGCGGCGGCGCAAACTTTCAATTGAAGGCGAGGCCAAGTTCGAGAGAGAGAGAGAGAGAGTGAGAGAGAGAGAGAGAGAGAGCAAAAAAAGAATTCTTGCGCAGCATTAGCTACATAATACATGACGAGAGTATAAAAAATAATAAATATGCATAGCAGCCGGGTCGTTAAGTAAAAAAGTAACCCTGCCGTACGCGCTATATATTTAATGCACGCATCTCTGTACGACGATTCAATCAGATAATCGCGCCTCGATATTTATTATCGAATTCAATCCATCGACAAAAATCCATAAGATACCAGCAAAAACAAAAACGCACAAAAGAAGGCGCATAATAATAATGGTAAAACTCGCTTACGCGCAAACCTTTTATCTTGGGTAACATTTTTATACCGAGAGAGAGCGAGAGAGAGAGAGAGAGAGAGAGAGAGAGAGAGCTGCAGATAATCGCATGGAGAACTGCTACCAGCGAGTAAAGAGAAATAAAAAAAGGGCTAAATTCTTATTGGATATACAGTCTTGAGAGAAAACTAGTGGCTACGATTGAAATTGTCGCTGATCGATTTGCCGCGTTAGGTTTCTTAGAATGCACGATTGACGGTGCACGTCCACATAATCTCTTCTTCCGGGAATTTGAAAATTTCATTATATTGAATTTTTCACTTCATTGTCTTTCGTACAATATGCGCAACTACAACGTTCACCGAAATTACCCTGTCAATTATTCAATCTACAAATATACCTCATCTATATGTAAAAAAGTCTGCTGTCATTAAAGCGAATTCGAAAACTGTTTCGGAATATGTCATCGGCAAACGCACGGGCAGTAATAATCTTGTACCGAAACGCCAATCGCATTAGCATAACACAAGACATAACCCAGTCATCGCTTTTACAAAGTCATTTTTACTCCAGTTTGTACGTGCGCGTGCTCCACAAAGATAAAAGTGCATAGTGCAACATACAACGATCCTTCCCTCCCTCCTCTTAACCCTTTTCTGGGCTCATTCTTCCCCCTACACTCGGAGCTATATTCGATTCGGTCTCCCTCAACTGCAACAACAACCTCGCAGATTCATCTCTCGCACGCACGACGGAGGGAATATTGGCGTGTGTATACGAGCGTAATCGTCGGTTCTCTCTCTCTCTCTCTCTCTCTCTCTCTCTCTCTCTCTCTCTCTCTCTCTCTCTCTCTCTCTCTTCCTTTCTCCCTCGCGTATACATATTATAAGTGTCGCCGCCCGAAGGTAAGAAGCGAAAGAAGTAGAGTGTATAGAGTGGCTTCTTCGTACTCTCTCTCTCTCTCTCTCTCTCTCTCTCTCTCTCTCTCTCTTTCTCTCTCTCTCTCTCTATCTTCCTGCTCGCTTTTTGTCAGTCGCGCAAGAAGAGAGGAGGAGTAATTATCGGCATCTGCCGAAGGTCGACGAACCGATTTTATCGGCGCGAGTGAGACTGTTGGAGTGCACCGCCATTGCAAAAGGAGGCAAGGACGATGCAGAAGTCGATATGACAATGTTGGAGATAAAGGAGCGACGGGGAGGAGATGAAAATGATGAAGATGAGAAGAGGAGCGAATGCTGGGAATCAAAGAGCCGGTGAATGGAGATTGCCTATAGATGGGGGAGTGTATTCATTTTGTGGATGAAGAAGTTGCGAGGCTATTTCGTAGTGATTGGGAGACTTTATTAAAGATTATATTTATTAGTAAATATACTAAAATAATCTTTATTCGAAACTTAAAATCAGAGATACATAGACACAAAATGCTTCGGAGCTTTTTAAAAAAGTCCCGGGAACATGTAAAATCTGCTTTTTAATACAATTATTATTAATATTATAATTATTATTGTCCAGTATTATTATTATTTTTGTATCGTCAATAATAATTTTCAAGTACTACACAGCTGGTATGCACGAAAAATCCTATCCTATATATATTAAAGGGAGAATCGTTTCCGGCTCTGCCGAAAAAAAGTTGGACCAAAACCCCAAAGAAGTGGGACTTATAATTGTTGAGTCTTATACATTTTGGGTCCTAAATTTTCTGGGCCTTATAATCTTTGGGCTTTATAGTTTTTGGGCCTTACTATTTTTTGGATCCTACATTATTTGAACCTTATAAATTTTCTAACTTTATCTTCCTATATACGCTATTGTCGCGAGCGAACGCACTCTCGCTTTGCGGCGTATCTCTGACCATTTCCAACACATCCCTTGTATTGGTTTATAATAAAGAGTTTGTTCATATTAATCCATCCTACCTAAGTCTTATTTTTCATTCTTGCGGTGAACGAATAATATATTACATAATAACCTATAATATTTACATTAAAAATATTAAAGGGAGAATTGTTTCCAACTCAGCCGGAAAAATGTTAAACATGTACCCCCCCAAAAAGTTGGATTTATAACGTTTGGGTCTTATATATTTTTTGGGTCCTACCTTTTTGAGCCTTATAACTTTTGGATCCTATATTAATCGAGCCGTACAATTTTTTTAGCCCTATAATTTTTTGGTCTCATATTTTTTGGGCCTTATAATTTTTGCGTCCTACATTTTTTGAAACTTATAATTTTTGATAAATATTAATTATAAATAAGGATATGAATTACGTTATAGAATAATAAAGATAATACCAAAAATGCGCTATGAAAAATTTCTGCAGAACGTCTAAGACAGAGAATGGTGTTTCATTCTAAACCCTACTGAAGAGTCCATTAAACAGATCTGGGACGAAAAGCTGATGAGATTTAAGACCTCTAAGTTATAAAGCAGTAAAAGGCCCAAACAGAATAAGCCTCTCCATTTAATATATTATATATATATATATAAAAGATAAGATTTCAGAGCATATTTTGTTATTGTAGTTATTACAGAGAGCGCATTTAGTTCTTGCTACAAGTAATACTCGATATATTACAGCACATTTTGTACATGCAGCCGGTAATTTTCTTATAGCATATATCGTATTTGCTGCCGATTTTCATCTTTGTTTCGTGGTATTTTTAAACTTAATGCCTGATATCGTTATTATAGCATATTGCATTTAGTACTCGCAGCTAATTATCATCTTTATTTCACCAAGTCTTTTTACTTGCTGCATATTATTTCTTATTCTAATATTTCATGAAATACAATGTTTTTGGTGTATGTTTTTTTCAGAAATATCTAATATACCGTTGATTTTAAAAATTAGATTCTTTAATAGACAGATTTTTAAGTTTTCTTTTGATGTAACTCTTAATAGCACTACGTATAATTGAACATTGACTAAAAATTAGAGCTGGTAGATACAGTTGACAAGACACCCGTGCAAGGCTCACCTGTTTCGCACACATGTGTAGAACTATATTTTTTACTACGATGTGTGCGAAATACAACTTTGAATGCCTGTTTTTCTTGCGCGTAACATACAATTATTGCGATCTTGTAAGAGCGTGCGCGAAGTATTTTACATCGCACACGCTGAAAATATTCGTGCACACGGAAAATAAGCATGAACAGTCGTGTTTCGCACACGGAGTGGTAAAAACTAATTTTTTGCCTAGCGGACCGAAAGTACCACATTCTCTCCGAGGTCGGTTTGAGACAGTGGCACTTTCGTCCTCGCTAGGCAAAAAAAAGTATTCAATACTCGGGAGAAAACTTGAACAGCCCAGAACTCGGGTAAATTGACACCCGAGCCGAAGGCGAGTTTTTTCCTCCCTAGTGTCTCATAAACATAGACATAAGTGCATATCAACATGGTGACCCAATACCCTACATTCCGTAACCTGAACTCTCCTTTACGGAAATTAATCGTATATGCTTGACGGCCCATGGATGTCAGATTATTTAACTCCGTGCTGACAATATATTTTTATTTTCTATCTTTCCAATTGCGTCTATTGCTAGTAATATCTATAAATATGTTGTATAAAGATACTCAATCAATATAAATTCAATAGGAAAAAAAGAAATAAAGAATGTATTTTAGGAAAGTCCCAGAATACAGGGTTCAATGTCATGTGGACACTCGCTAATGCAGAGTGCAAGGCTATAAATTTTCCGTTAAATGTTTGAGTATGTATAGGTAACAAAGGTTTGTTTGAAATGAAATTTAATTACGAATGTTCAAACTAATAATTTATTCATATTATTTATTAACTAATTTAACATCAATTATTTTTAAATCTATTCCCTTGGAATATTCTGGAGTATAAGCAAATGCAACGTCGCAAGAACCGGCTTTTTGCCCCAGTTTCTTGCAATCTCCCTTGCATTCATTTTCATGGATTACATCACATGGTGGATTAGCTGCGAATATAATATAAGCATTGTTATTAACATGACTCTATAATAGTATAATATTTATCATTCCTGATTTTAAAAGAACTTAAATTAGGGGCATGTGCTCGGATGGAATGATTCCTACCTTATCTGAAATAAACAGAAGATACAGTAAAGCTCAATAAGACTAGTAGATTAGCAGCTGCACCACTGCGAACTAAAGCAGCTGAACCTCGATACGGAAACATACCTATTATAATGTCATTTTGTTATTAGATATTTATTAATAACTTTTAAGTTTATTTTCTTACCTCCTGTAGAGTAACCCACTACCTTTTGTAAGGCCGGTACAAGAGGGTCTGAAAGAAGGATAATAAATATTTATTAATCACTTTTAATTACATGCAATATTCATTAAGTATTGATCCAATATTGAAATACAGTTTTTAGTGCCTTTCGCTTGTGGAATAAATTTTTCTTATAAATATATATATTGTAAATTATATTACAATTACCACGATAATTAAATAGAAGCTTTAGAAATATTTACAGTATAATCATTTAAGCATGAGAAAGAATTGCGATAATGAGTATAGAATTTGAACCTGACTCATTGATATTAACCCATTAACGACCAAGACCCCGAATTATCAACAACTTTTTCAAGACTTTTATTCAACTAAAAAAAAGTTTGAAAAAATTTGAAAAAGATCATATCCGACGTATTTTGAGCTGTTCTTTCGAATGGTGATACCGATTTT
>UELV01177008.1:0-21216 GCA_900490015.1 Megastigmus stigmatizans | reverse complement strand
AGGATACTTTTGCCGAAAAAACAGAGAAGACGGAGAATTGTACGGCATCAAAGAATATAATGCGACAAAAAAAATGAATATTCTTGGTAAAATGAAGCCTAGTTTCGAAAACTCAGACTCGAAGAGAATGAAGAAAGAGAAGAGAAGAAATTGGACTTAAACTAAAACCTGTAGAACAAGAAATATCAAAATTGAAAACCTCTATTCAAACCATTGAAAAAACAGCCAAACAACATGTAAGTTTCAGATAGTATTTAATTTAAAGTAATAGCAATTTCTTATAATCATTTTATACGGATATTCTATTTACAGAATTCTGAGACTTCTACAAAGACAATGAAATTGAATAAATTTTTGGATGAAATTGAAAAATGTGAAAGGTCTGTAGGTGATATTGAATCTCAGTGTGACCTAAGAGTAAAAGAAGAACAAGAATGTGATGACTGCATTGAACAAATGAGACAGCAAACAAATAGAATGGAGAATGATTTAAGACATCTTATAGATAATGTTGGTGCAGGTAAGATTTTTATCATTAGACACATTTATTTGCTGCATTTATTGAATACAAAAAATATATTGACTAAAATATTTTTTATAGTTGATAAGTTACAAACTGAATATGATGCAGTAACTTTAAAAATGCAACAACATAAAAGAACCTTAAATGATCTTGAAACACAACAAAATTTTATGAGAGAAAAGGTTGAGTATGAAAATTGAAAAATTAGAAGTATTAAGTTTATAATACTATTTAAAGTGAAATTTAATATAATTAAATATAAAAAATATTTTGAAGATAAACATAAGTAGAATTACTCGTACCATTTATGTGAATGATATTTAATTGTATTTACAGCTTTAAAATAAAATAAAAATAAATATATTTTCAGTTGAGGAACGAAATCTTCAGGAAGTTGAAAATATTGAGAATAAAAGGCTGGAATTACTGCAAAAACTGAGCCATGATGCATATAAAGGTGTTCTATGGTTACGATCTAATCAACATTTATTTTCTAGACCAGTGCATGAACCTATGCTGCTACAGATTAACTTGAAAGATGCAAGTTATTCAAAGTATTTTGAAAATATAATACCTTTAAGAGATTTGGTAGCTTTTGTATGCGAAGATAAAAATGATATGAATTTGCTTGTGCAATATCTTCGAGATCACCAAAAGCTGAAAATAAATGCCGTTCATTCTGACCCTGATAAGAATGTATCCTATGAACCAAGTGTTCCGCTAAATAGCATTCAGCAATATGGTTTTGAACACTATTTAATATCACTAATTGATGCTCCTAGGACTATATTAAATTATTTAGTAAATATGTACAAAATAAATAAAATACCAATTGGTAGTGATAAAGTCGCAGCAAATTTAGAGCACATACCAGATAGCCTCTTTCGGTTTTTTAGTAGTAAGTATTACTACAATAATAATAATTGAACTTTCAATATATTGTACAAATTTTAACGTTTTTACATTCATTTGTAGCTTGTAATTCATACAGTGTAAATCGCTCTAAGTATACAAGAGAAAAAAGTACTAGACAAGCATCTCTTTCTTCAAGAGGTGTACTCTCAGTTACTGTTGACGTAGATAGAATGCATTCTATTCAACATCTGTAAGTTGTCCATAGATTTAAGTCTATAGATAGAAAATATATAGAGTTGTTACACTATTATAAATTTATTAATTGTTTAGAATCACAACATCAAGAGAAAAAATAGCCCAACATACCCAGGAATTAGAAAGTATTGCAGAAAAATATGCACCTGTTCATGCCAAAATTGAAGCTCTTAAAGAAATCAGAAATAATGCGCAAAATAATTTAACTAAAATACAAAATTTAAATGTTCGCATAAATGTAAATGATCAAAATATTCTTAATCTACAAAATGGTCGAAGGAGCATTGACGAAATTCGTTTACAATACAAAGCAGAGATTGAGGTGATTTCAAATATGAAAATATTCTATTTATAATTTAATTGTATAGAAAATATTTGAATTCATATGTATAATTTGAATCTACATATATAATTTTTAATCATTTTTTTTAAACTAAAATTTAATTATTTTAGGATGTGATACTAAGACAACTTAAATTCTATCAACAATATAATAAGATGCTTGATGATTGTTACAAAAATATCATTATCAATGAAGAAATGAAACTTCAGATTAATTTAAAGAAAAATAAATTAGCTGTTAAAGAAAATGATTCTCATGATTTGAGGGCAGAATTTTCTACTGCTGAGAGGGATTACAAATTGCTTGAGAATGAGTTGATACCATTAAAGACTGAAGTAAAACATATGTATGATGTAGCTAAAGACAGCACGGATGGCCTTTGTATTACTGATCCTCAATTTGCTCCAATACAGAGTGCTTTTGCAAAATTACCAGCTTCCATAGAGGAAATATTCGAAGAGATTAAAACTACACAAGCAAAGATATTTTGTCTTTCAAATGATCAAGACGATTCAAATAGAGTAAGTCTCAAGTCAATCACGAATAAACGTCGCGTAAGATATATTCATGATTAAAACTAAATAATGAATATTATACTACTTATATATTTCAGATAATAGACAAATTTAATACTGTAAAAAAGAATATGGATAAATTAGATCAAGTAATAAAAGATAGAGACAATGAACTAACGAATATCACTCAGGAAATAAATAAAGTGAACGAAGAGTGGTTTCCTATGCTTACAAGTCTTATTGAAAAAATCAATAACAATTTCAGTACTTATTTTACTAAAATGAAGTGTGCTGGAGAAGTTTCTTTACTTAGAGACAACCCTGTATGTAGTGAATATCAATACTAAATTTTATTACTTATTTTAATATTAACATTTATTTTTTTCAGATGGACTTCGATAAGTATGGACTCCAAATTAAAGTCAAATTCAGAGATGCAGACGAATTACAAGTACTTACTAGAACTCATCAAAGTGGAGGTGAACGTGCAGTTACTACTGCAGTGTATATGATATCTTTGCAAGAATTGACTAGAGTACCTTTTCGTTGTGTTGACGAAATTAATCAGGTAATCTAAATTGATTTTTCGTTCTCGTGCAGAGTATGTACTCATAGAGATTACAGAGAAGACTACTTACAATTTTTACTTCGTGTATTATCTTTTTTATATTCATTGAAAGAATCATTCTACTTGATATTTATATTTTTATTTAAATATGTTAATAGCTCATTTCTATTCATTGTTTATAAGAGTATGATCAACAAAAAAAATATTAAAAAATATATTTAGATATAAATCTTAAGTAGGTGTTAAAAACCTATCCATTATCACTGCACTGGTTTATTAATAGAAGCTTTATTAATTCATCAAGACTAAACAAATACTTTGAATTAGCTGTATAAGCCTGAAAAGTGTTTGGCTAAATTTATATAAACAAAAGAATACTTTGAATAATGCAAATCTCGACTACATGTGTTTTTCGTTAATAAATTATCCATCCAAATATAAAGTTTTAAGTAAATATTTCAGACAATATAAAAAAGTATTAACCAAAATAATCTGATAGTTTTAAATTTTCCTCAAATTTTTAAATGTTTATATTGCAATATTCACATAACATTTTCCAGCTAATAGATAATTCATAAACACCCATATTAGGGATTTCCACCATTAAAAATGTTTATCTAACCAAGTAACTAATAAATTATTGAAGATCTGGTCGATAAAACAGTTTAGCGGTAATTATAAAATTTTGTTACACGGTTTTAATTAAATTGATTTTATAGGGTATGGATGCCACAAATGAACGAAGAATTTTCGAACTGATTGTGAATATTACAAGCAAAGAAAATAGTGCTCAGTATTTCTTATTAACTCCTAAGGTAATTAAATTTCATTAAAATTAATATTTTTATTGCTAGAATTATTTAAAAATATCTTTCTTTTTTTATAGCTACTACCCAACTTGAAATACAGTGATTATATCACAGTGTTAACTGTGTGCAATGGAAAATATATGTTATCTTGTTCAGAGTTTGATTTTCATAATAATTATAATAGCATAATTGACACTATAACTAGAAGACAAAGTGCAGTTCGATAATAATTAGTTTAAGTTTTGGCGCTACTTTAAGGTTTATAAATATTGATATAGTTCTCGATATTTTTATTTATATTATCGTATTTTTAATTCAGAATGAAATAAATTATAAAACTTTTTTTACTAATTTTCTTTTGCTTCATCAGAATACTCCCAATATGCACTTTGGTTTCTTTTCTCTGAAGAAACTACACTGAAAAATTAGTAGTATACAGATGCAAAAATATTTTTAAAAAATCATTCAATTATGTAAAATTGTGAAAAAATACTTTTTTTATTTTTGTAAGTATTTTATAATTTAATTAGTTTAGACATGAGAATGTAAATTGATTTCGCGATTTTCTTGTCCCAGAAACAGTACACTCGAAATTTTTAAACTTTGAATTATTTAATTCTGTAGATATTTAAAAGTATAATATCACTCATGAAGCTTGAAGTAAATATTTAATAGGGTAATGAGCAAATCCACTGTAAGATGTAAAATATTTCTGAATTTGGTATTACTAGAAACAATTGATAAAAATTGTCTTAAAAATTAAATAAATAATGTAATATGTTGATAAAAATAATCAGTATATATTTTATTAAATCGATCAAATAAAAAGTTGCAAAAATAATGTGCGATGGCCGGGAATCGAACCCGGATCAACTGCTTGGAAGGCAACTATGCTGACCATTACACCACCATCGCACCATGACAGCTGATTTCTAAATACACTCTATATACGGATGTATCAAAAATTCTTCACCTTATTCTACTAACTTAAGGATTGCGGTAATTATTTATAAGCGACACTTAGTCAAAATCATAATAGTTAATTTTTTTAAATATTGCAATCATAATGTTATTATTATTATTAACTTTATTATCATATAATTATATTACTATTATTATTGTGGCTATTATATATTATTCTAGAAGTAATAATAATAACTGTATAGCTATATATGAATAACAAATGAATAAAACCTAGTTTAAAGGATCGAGTAGATTTGAAAAGTTTATTTTTTTATCGAATAGGTATATAGGTATTTTCTTTACAAACTATTTAAACTCTTAAATAATTTTATTTTTATTGTGTAAATTTTGATATCAATAATATTTATCAATTGATTTATTATTGATAAAGATCTCGATTACATAATACGTTAAATTTTCTTAAGGAAGTGATCAGGTTAAATTTAATAAGTATAATTATTTTTTGTTTGTCCAATTGAACCAAAAAATTATCTAAGTACCATATAGATTGGAACATTTTCAGTATTATGAAAGCACATTGGAAAGCATAATATTTTACTTCTAAAATTAATTATGTCAATTTTTGTTTAAGTTTATCGAAATTTTTTTATGTTGTTAAACGTTTTTTAAATTTATTAATAATTACAAAGTAATAATTCTGTCTAATAAAGAGATCATTTCCTAATATCAAACCGAGGAAGAAATAAATAAATATGTGAATAAATCGATGAAATCGGCAAACCGTTATTAACATTAAAATTTTGCGTAACTATGTTACGTATATGAAAGATTTTATACCACTTCGCCAAGTTTATAAAATGTTTTCAAACATTCTTGAGTTATCACGTTTTTGCGAAACTAGTAAACATAATGAACTGCGCAATGGACTTAGTCTCAAAATATACTTAAATATTAAAAATTAGATACGTTTCAAAAAAGTGCTTAAATATTACTCTAGATATAATGGAAAAGAAAAATATCATTAGTTTCAACAAATCATTTTGTTTTCTCAAAATAATTACTGCACATTTATTTTTTTAATCTAAAAAAAACTTGCCATCGTGACGCTACCGCGTCACTTGATCAGATTTCGAATAATAATACTTAATGCATTTTTTTAATATTTTTGTTAAATTGAAAAAGGTTTGATCGATTGTTCAAAAAACAAAAGAATATAAGCATAGATTTAAAAATGCTTTTATAGCTCTGCCCACGCGTGAAAATAAGCGAAAAAATAAGTGTAAGTTAGTGATTTATCAGAAATTTCGTAATATACGATTGTCTTTTTAATGACATTTACATTCTTGTTATTATTACTTTAATATTTTTTAATTTAACAATTTTGATTCCAGTCTTACGGGAATAAGATTTTATAAGATAACTAATCATTAGTTTTTAAATGAATTACTTAAATCTAATCCAGTACAATAGTTTTATATTATCCCAAATATTTTTTTTACTTAAAAGTAAATAAAGACGATCAAAAATTATATGCTAATATGTTGAGAAGTTACACACCCTAAGTAGCAATTTTATGGAATAATGTGTCAAAATGTGTTACAAAAAATTATGCGACTATTTGGCACTCTTTGACACATGAAAATATTTCTTCTATATGACAAATTGCGTTAATATAATATCAGATGAAGATAAATCACCTGATTTATTGTCTGATTCTTTTCACTCGAGTATGTCACTTCATATTTTCAAACAATTTATAGTAATTTATTAGAACTTAATATGTAAAAAGTTCTAATACTTACTAATATTCTAGAGAAACTGTAACACCGTTTTTTTAGGCTTATTGCGTGTAGATTATTCCCATAAGTTTGGTTAGATCATGATTATAGTGCAATTTCTAGATCTGTTAATATATTTTCGATAAAAACGTCTCGTAGGATGAATACATGGAGAGAATATGATTATCATATTAAACATTTATTTTAGACGCTTAAAAGAGTTTACTACGTTCCATTCTCCTGTTCATATAGGCTTTGCATATAGGCTATGGAACCGGTTTGAGGTAGACTTTCGTAGAGCCAATGCTGTTTCAGTGTTTAAAACTTGTATTATGCCTCAAGTTTTGGAGTTTTATTAATTATAGTTATTCTGCCAACATGTCACCATATAGTGTTAAATTTTTTGTAGTTCTTATATTTTCTATGTAATTGGGATTTTTTCTCGTGAAATAAATGAAATAAAATAAAATAAAAATAATATGATGATTCCTTTTAGTTTCAGCTTACTGTAGAATTCAAAATTCTAGTATTTAGAATAATAGTATTCAGCGAAACAATGATTGCTACCTATACGCAAGGTCAAGCGCTCTCCTATTATCTTATCAATGAAAAATAAGAATAATAATTGTAAAAGATTGCATCTGCTCTAATCTCGTATTTCTATGATGTATTGGATACAACGTATTGGATAATATTTTCTGCTCTTTTGGTTCAACTTTTCTAGTCAAAAAGGTTCTATTTCAAACTTCAGTTTAGAAAAGGTTCTATTTCGTGAACACGTTTATTTCTTTCAATTTTAAACCTTAATCACTTAGATAAAAACAATCAATAAGTGGCCTTTTTCGTCACAAGGCTGCAAAATGCAATTTCACGGCCCGAGTATATTGTGCGATTACACGAGGCCGTGAAATCTTACGGCCGTATGACGAACCACTTTTTTATTTTTGATCTGATAAAATACGATAGTTTGTAAAACTTGATTTTATATACAGTTCATAATCAACATATTCAATATATTAACGTAAAATGGGTCAATTTAGTATTTTTTTTCATTTTAAGGACTGAACATGAATCGAATTTTACGGCTAAGATATCAAAAAAGTAATTTGGTACCCCAGCGAGCAAGGATTAATTTCCACGAAAGAAAAAAAAGACATGTTCACGAGATAGAATCTTTTCCAAACTGAAATTAGAAATAGAAGCGTTTAAATAAGTTGAGATAGAACATCTTTTCATTTTTCGTACAAAGTATGCAACAATTTTGTAGTACGAAAAAATTTTTGAAAATATTGTAATATTTATGTATTAAAGTTCTTATTAATACTTCAATGAAACTTTTCAATTCAACTTTGAACTTTAGGTTTATCAAATCCAGAAACACATAAAAACAGAAAACGTCGAAGTATACTGTCAATGTCAATGACTTAACTTCATACAAGAAAACATTAAGTGCAGATTTTCTAAATTATAAAGAAAAGTTGGTAAATTAAATATCAATTAATTATGGTAGTTCTTATATAGAGTTTTTATTTTTTAAACTCGTAGTTGCAATGCGATTGATGTAAGCGCTTTACAACGATGAAAATAAAACATTTATTAAAACTAGAATCTTTCATGTAAAATAATAAGAATAATTATTGCTAAAAAGGCAGTATCGATTCTGAGTATTTTATGATTATTTGCTACAGTGAAACATGTTATGGATCTAAGTGCACTTATTTATAACTAGCTCTAATAATTTATATGTAATAACGTAAAAATCGTATTTCTTATAAATTCAATGCTTGAAAGCTATACGAACGCAAAGAAACAGGAGCACTATAAGGTGTTCGGTATTTTCCAGGCACAGAAAAACCAGTCTTACAAGTTGACCACCACTGAGGAGTTAGAATACGCGTTGTGTGGGGTACATACAACGTTTACATGCGCTCCGTCTTTTATCTGTCATTCAGTGGAAAGTAATAGGCGCCTCAACATGCTCGTATAGACTGATACTTGTGCGCATCGTATTTTTCTTCTCGTGTAGCTCGAAGTAAGTTGCTTCAGTTACTTACAGTGAGGCTCGGGAATTTATTATTTGGTTTTATCAATAAATTCTTCGATTAAAGAAAATTCATTTACAAAAACATTTTCGTAAAATACAAACGGTTCAATGCTTCTTAGTCACGGTAGTTTTTAGTAAAGTGAAAGGTTTGGTGGCTATATAATTATAATATAAATGTATTAACAACGCAGTAAATACTTTATGACACAATAAACATTTAAAAACTGTTACGGAAAAAAAAACATTTGAGTTGGATTCAAGATACATAATTCTTTAAACAGAGACGGAAGATTAGATAATCATATTATTTACATTCGGCACTCGCGTTATATCTGGTGAACAGTGTTTTTTTGAAAAATATTCTTTATAAATTTAGTAAATCATGGCAGCTGCAACTTCTTTGGTAGTTTCCAAAGATATTCCAGATATTGAAGTAAGTTATAATTTGTACATTTAATTATATCGAATGCTATTAATCTATACGCCGTTCCTTTTTTTAATATTCCAATAAGTATTATTTATTTAAATTTAACTCGTTGTATTCTTTTCAAGAATTTACTTAGTCTGAACCCAAGATCGAAACCTTATGCTAGTGTAGTACCATCAACGCAAACGAAACAAAATAAGCAGCACTGGAAGAGGAATATTCACTCAAAATGCGACGTAAGTAAATTTATACCGAGAGGCGAGAGCGCATAATTTCTGCATTTTCAGTCATTGTTTATTTCTTGCAACTAACAAGATTCTCTAATTTTATGAATAATAATAATGTTATTTTTATGTCGTGTTATAGTGTGCTTTTAAAAACTTTTCTTCTCGTGTTGATTTTGATATCAAAGGCCCTACTTTTTGAAATTAATTGATACCAATACCACTACTTATTCAAAACATATTACCTTTTTTGCGCTGCATTTGATGATGAAGCCAAAATATTAGCACTAAAATGTGTACAATGAAAATTTCCATCTGTCTATATATTTTCCAAAATAAGAAAGAAAAAAGGAGTTGAGCCTATCTATATTACTTATGCTAAATATTCTTTGCGTAGATCAAAATGATTCATTGCGATTTCATATGTAAATTTTATTCCTTTCAGTACAAGAATAGGTTTCGGTCTGTTTGTATTATCAGTATTGAGAGTAGTATTGGGAGATTTCATATGTAAATGGATCTATTTTGAAAGATTTAGTTTGTAGCATTTTATCAGCGCTCTATCAGTATGGCATATTTAATGTGTATCTTCTTAATAAGTTATCACCATTTAAAATGATATACAAATATTTTTAAATTATTGTTTAAAAAGTATAAAGTAAATTTAAAAAGGTGTAAGATTGTACTATAAGTAAAAATCTTTAGATTTCATACCTGTGATTTATTTACCTGTTGGCATTAGTTATAGCTCTCAATATTTGCTCTGCATTGACGCCCGTTTTATAAATTGATTTCTTTTCTAATAAATACCATCAACTCGTCGTATTTTTTATCTTTTCATATATTTCCTGGCTTTTAGCGGCACGATTTATCTATGAGTACTCATACAGAACATGAAAATGCAAAGGCGTAATATTAAAGTCAAGGTTCATTATTTAAAACGATATTAACTATAGTACTATATGTATGAGTGGCTGCATGTTGGAACCTTTTAAACGTGACATAATACAATTTTACCTTGTAAAACTTTGGTTAGAGCGATGCTCGGGAGTTTCCATGCTGCTATCCTAGTTATAACGATATTACAAAATTATATTTAATTTTAGTATAAATTATACTAGCGAACGCTTAACGCGCGCGGATTATATTGCGATTTAGGTTCAAAAAAACAAATTCTAAAATCAAATCTACACAAAAATAAAAACGTCAGTTGTTTTCTACATATCTTTATTAATCCAGTAATAATTAATTAGTAGTATAAGTACTAATCACTTTTTATTGAGATTGAGATAACGTGTTACAGAAATAATAAATTATTAAAACAGGTGATAAGGCTAGATTGATCTTCACGGAACGCAATATAGAGGCAAAATAAAAAACTTTATTATTGCAACGTTTCGAGGGCGAACAACATATACCCTCCTCTTCAGGCTCAAGAGACTTATACACTAATAAATTGTTTAATTTTTAAAAAACATCGTTCGTCATAAATCGTTAGACGAAGAACTCGTGAAAACGTTTCACTTTTCACAGCTATCACATTTTGAGTAAAATACAAAAAATTGGTATCTTACGAACGATTACAGATGGCTACCAATGTGCAGATGATAACCAATGTGCTATTGAATTAACTCATAAAAAATGATTTTTCAGGATTTTAAAATATAATACAATATAAAATAATTTAAAAAAGATGAATTTGGGTATAGTGGCCATTTTCATTACGATAATCCTCAAATAAAAAAAATATCTAATAAAATACTATATTCTAATCAAAAGACTCTTATTCAGAAGTCTCGTATATTGAGTTTTAAAAATAAAAAATATATATTCAAAGAAAAATAGGAATCGCGATAGATTATCGAACGTCGGTTTAATAATATGGAAAAATTCTGATACAAAACAATTACTATTACATAGACATGTTTTTTATTTATATATAGCAATATAATTTTATCTATATATAAAGCAATAAAAGTAATAAAAATTCAAAGAATAATATATTATACCGTATCCATATTGCAATTATTATTAATGAGTTGTAATAAATATGATAATAAAACTGTACAAGCAATTATTCCTTGTCTATACATGACTATTGCTTATTACACTATTTATCAATAGAGAATAAGAGATGACCGATTACAATTATCATTTTATAGATTGATGTGGTTCATGATGATATTATCATAATTGATCGATTTGAAAGATTTTCGAGTAAATTATGGATAATAATTAAAATTCTTATTAGAATTAGGAGAGTTATAGAAAATCTCGATTCCTTCAAACCATTGCAGTTTTCTTATCAAACGATTATTTTTATCAAAGTTTTGAATATTCTTATATAAATTTTCTACTAAGAGGATGATTTTGACTATAAAATTCCATTAATAAAAGACCTCATTGATTCATAAAGATCGCAATTTTTTATGACTTTCCTATTTGTAAGTAGCTCATTATCATTGCTAATTCACTGAAAACACTCGGTAAAATTGAATTTTACGACTCTGATATAAAAAAAATTATTTTAACAATTTTTCAATCACAATTTTTCACAACATAATGTTTTGACTATTTTTGATTTTGACCTATATATGTTTAAATAAATATTGATATACAATTAACACACTTGTTAAACATTAACTTACTCTAATTAGTGGTTCTTCTCTTTTTATGAATAACAAACATAGAAATTTTTCGGATATTCCAGCCACATAAGAAAAAAATACTTTTTTTCCTACAATTTATTTAATCAGGCGACATAATAACTATAGTAAAAGCTTAAGAGCCGACCTTGTAATTGATTAATTAGTGTCAAAGTAGTAGTGACAAAAATTTACAGCAATGCAGTAAAGAAAGGATACGCTCAAACCGTGATTCATGAACCTTGTTATCATCAACTCAGTCACGATACTAATTTTTTCCAACACTTTTATTAACGATATCAAATCTGATAAATATATGCAAAATTGACAAGAAACATTGATAATAGCAAAATCGCATTAGCGCGATATCGCAATTGAAGTTTAACATCAAATAACAGCGTAAGCGTCAAAAGACACACGTGCTATATCTGCCAATATTTCATTTTGATTCCACTGAATAACTTATTGACACATCACTTATTACAACCTATCTTTACAGAGTTGCATACCGTTAACGAAAAACTTCGACGACATCAAGCACACAACATTGAGCGAACGGGGAGCATTGGTCGAAGCCTCGCGATGTCTCAAGTGCGCGGATGCTCCCTGTCAAAAGTCGTGCCCTACTCAACTGGACATCAAGTCTTTCATCACGTCCATAGCTAACAAAAATTATTATGGCGCTGCCAAGGCGATTTTCTCGGACAATCCCTTAGGACTGACCTGTGGTATGGTTTGTCCGACTAGTGACCTTTGCGTCGGTGGATGCAACTTGTTCGCCTCCGAGGAAGGCCCAATCAACATTGGTGGTTTACAGCAGTTTGCTACCGATGTAAGTTGAACTGCTTGTACATAGATCAAGGTGTTTTGCTATATTTATCAAAAATTGAGAATGACACATCTATAATGCACATCTATAATATAATTTTTTATTCTTTCATATAATGTGAATTCAGTATACCTTTCGTTGCTAGCGCAATTTTTATCTTTTTCTTTTGAACCAGCTGGTTACACTTTGATCTGATATTTTACCTCTAATACGTATTTGTACTGTCTTATATCGGGATGGAATAGTGCGACAAGTTTTACCTTAAATACGTATTTCTATGCTTATTTCGCATTAAGCATAGCGATTGGCATAATTAAATTATCATTGAACGCTACTTAATATCAATCAATTTGAGTGTTCATGTCATATATGTTCTTAAGCAAATGCATTCATATATATACATTTATCGTGAACTTGACCAATTTTATGTGACTATTTTGTCCTTCTAATGCACTTCAATAAACGTACAGATAAAAAGTGACGGATGATATTAGCTTGAAAATAATGAAGAATTCTATGCACTCAAGATTTTGCAATGCAAACCAACGATGTTTAAATAATTTTTGCGGCCACGGACAAATGACTTAATTTAAACATTTCTGAATTTGCCCACAGATTTTCAAGCAAATGAAGATACCGCAAATAAGAATTCCAGGCCAAACGGTACCGTATTCGGACACGAAAATAGCTATGATCGGTTGCGGTCCAGCTTCTTTATCCTGCGCAACCTTTCTAGCTCGTCTAGGATACGACGACATTACGATATTCGAAAAGCAAAAGTACGTCGGCGGTTTGAGCGCAGCCGAGATCCCGCAATATCGGCTACCGTACGACGCCGTATCATTCGAAGTGGATCTTGTGAAAGATTTGGGCGTCAAAATTGAATTTGAAAGAGAATTGTCCGAAAGTGATCTTACCGTTCAGGTTTGTTGTTTTGCAGAATAATCATTTTTGTAATTGTAAGATTAACGGTTATAGTATAGACAACCAACGGTGGAAAAACTTTAGCGAATTTTTAGAAAATTTCACATAAATATGAGTTAAAGAATTGGAGAAAAACCATAGGCTTATGAATATTACGTTTGATAAGCATTTGGCATCGGTTGCCGATATTATCATCCTAAGCTTTTTCTCTAAGAGTTTTATGAAAATTTAAACAAAATATATATTAATTGATTTTAAATATCGACACAAAATCTAAAAAAAATTCTATCTTTTAATAAGTAACTACATTTTCAAACCAATTACGTTTAAATACTACCTTAAGAAGACAAGACGGAACAATTTTATGAATGATTAGTTGACGTATATAAATATACATAACTATGAATAGTTTTTAATTCTTTTTAAAACAATATTAATAATCAAAATATAAATAATTGTAAGTTACTATAATTATAATCGATGCTTATTTTCGTAGAAACTAATTTTATCGGGATACAAAGCAATATTCCTAGGATTCGGATTACCGGAGCCCAAATCAACTCCGGTATTCGAAGGCCTTACCCAGGAAATGGGCTTTTACACATCGAAAAGCTTTTTACCAGCCGTTTCTAAAGGCAGCAAGCCTGGAATGTGCGCCTGCAAATCGACTGGTCTACCTAATCTCTACGGTAATGTGGTAGTTCTGGGTGCCGGCGACACTGCCTTTGATTGTGCAACATCGGCTCTGCGGTGCGGAGCGAAAAAAGTCTTCGTTGTCTTCCGACGAGGTTTCACGAATATTCGTGCAGTCCCCGAGGAGGTAAATAAACAGCGATTATCCGATTTTTTTTTTGTATCTACGACAAATGCAAATTTTACTTTTAAAATTTAATCAAAACTAAATATTGTTTTTCTATCTATTGATCAGAAATAAATATGGTATTTTATTTTGTTATGAATGTTCTTTATTACGAACTTATTACGATAATAGATTTTTTTAATAACAGCTGTTTATATACGTTTAGAACTTTAAGTGTATCATTGTTGTTAATTGGTATTTTTACACAGCTCATAGCAAAATTAATTCGCACAATTCTAATAATATTTTTATCTGATTCTAGATGGAACTGGCCAAAGACGAAAAATGCGAGTTTATGCCTTTTGCATCACCTAAAAAAGTTATTGTCAAAGGCTCCAGAATTACTGCAATAGAATTTTACAGAACCGAACAAGACGAAAATGGAGAATGGGTAGAAGATGAAGATCAATTGGTCAGATTAAAAGTTAGTTTTATCATTTCCGCGTTTGGCTCTGGACTTTATGACACTGCGGGTAGCTATATGAACATATAAGATTTAATTTGTACGTTTAAATTGACGATAAATATCATTATTAAAATATCAAATTAAATAGTGAAGAAAGCTATGGAACCAGTAAAACTGAACAAGTGGGGTACACCAGAAGTCGATGGAGACACCATGACAACTTCCGTTCCAGGAGTCTTTTGCGGCGGTGATCTGGCCGGTGTTTCCCAGACTACAGTTGAATCTGTTAACGATGGCAAAACCGCTTCTTGGTTCATTCACAGATACATACAGGTAAACATAATTATTATTATTATACAGCTTTTTATAATTAACTATATAGCAATATGTTAAAAGACGCTCAAATATAAAAGATCTAGTATTTTTATCTGCGACCTTTAACGTATTTTGTTATTTCCTACAAATGAAACTGATAATTTACTTGTTGATATCTTATATTCTTTGACGATCAGATCAAATCTTATCAATACTATTAAGTAATAATACATTATCGAATGGATGCAACTATTCATATTAGGTATCGTTATCATTGAGATAGGCACATAAATCTCCCATGGTTTAACATTTTCTTTCCGTTGATGAATTGCAAAATGAAACTGATAATTGACTTGTTGATGATATCTTATATCTTATATTCTTTGACAATCAGATCAAATCGTATGAATATTATTAAGTAATAATACGTTATCAAATGGATGCAACAACATATTAGGTGTCATTGAGATAGGCCCTTAAATCTGCCACCGTTTAACACTTTTTTTCCGTTGATGAATTGCGATTGTATAATGATAAAAATGTTGCAGAAATAATAAATGCCACTTACTTTGATAATATTCAATTTGGAGTAAGATTAATTCAAATGTAAATTGGTTACATTTATTGCACTAATTATTGCATACAAATGTTGGAGGATATAAATTGAAATTAATATTTTGTTCTACTCTTATTATATATTCTATGAAAAAATTACTTTAATCTTAAAAGGCAATGTTCCGATGAAAAACATTTTTTGTTTTTATTAATCAAAAGTTATTTTAAAATAAAAAAAGGAATATTGTTATTTTTGGCATAATAACATTATATTTGGAATATTTGAAAAGAATTGATATTTATTTTATTCTTTCACTTCCGGGCATCAAATGCTTCATTTTGAGAGAAACGAATGTTTTACGTAGACAATAATTATATGCTATATACCATATGCTATATGTAGTTATTACTATATACTAGTACAGACTTTCAAAATAAGATATTTTTTATAATTTTTAAATAACAGTTGACAAAAACTCATATTTATTTATTGCGAGCAGTGCTATACCATAAATAATCAAATCGTACGAAATACATCATAAAATTACAAATCTAAAGTACTAACGTAAATGCAATCAATTTTTTCACGTTTTTCAATTTCATCATTAAGCACGTGGTATAATATTTCACACATAACTAAAGATTTTTCATAAAATACACGCATTATATAATAAATTTACTGAAATCGTTATATTAAATATTGTGTAGGAACTGCACGGTCTTACAGTGCCAAAAGAACCACAATTACCGAAATTCCACACACCTATTGACGAAGTTGATATCAGTGTTGAGATGTGCGGTATAAAGTTTGAGAATCCATTTGGTTTAGCGTCTGCACCACCTGCTACCACGTGTGCAATGATACGACGATCCTTCGAAGTTGGATGGGGATTCGCTGTTACCAAAACGTTTGGCTTGGATAAGGTATAAGCTCTAAAGTATTATTTAAAGCGGAATTCAGTAGCATTAAAAGTTATTCACTTTAAAAATACTCAAGCTTCATTTGTACATATGGATAGATAGTTAAAAGTTATTTTTGATTAAGAAACTTTTAAATAGTTTATATAATGAATAGGTTTTATTAATAGGTCTTTAATGCAAAAAGAATATATTGAATGTTTTAATAATTAATAAAGATATTTCAAATGATTAAAGCTTGAACAGTAAAATAATGGATACATTGTTTGATAAAATTATTCAGTGCGATTTATTACTTTCAAAAGTTAGTTTTCTTAAATTCATGAAGAAAATTGTACAAAAGGGTCATTGTTTTTAGCGCAATGTATATCATGTACATAATACTAATTAACGATTTAAATTATCGCTTACAGGATCTGGTAACTAACATATCTCCTCGAATCGTCAAAGGTACAACAGATGGCCATCACTATGGGCCACAACAAAATTGTTTCCTGAACGTAGAACTCATTTCGGAAAAGTCTGCAGCTTACTGGTGCACAGGAGTAACGGAATTGAAAAGAGACTTTCCAACAAAGGTAAATTTTAATTTCATAGTTGTTCTCGATTCAGCTTTTAACATGTCTTTTATATTGTGCCTTTGAATTATAGGTCGTAATAGCCAGTATCATGTGTACATACAATAAATCAGACTGGACTGAACTTGCGCAAATGGCAGAAGCTTCAGGAGCAGATGCATTGGAGTTGAATTTATCTTGTCCTCATGGAATGGGTGAAAAAGGAATGGGTTTAGCATGTGGACAGGTATGTTTATATCTGCATATAAAAATTGATTAAGGAGATGTGCTAGGGTCGGAAAGATTCCTACCTTACCGATTTTTTGTATTTAACAAAGTATACAAAGATAGAGATTAATTTTTGTAACAAACTTGCTGACCGAGTTTTTTCCAAAAATTAATCTCTATATCTTTATATATTTCGTTAAATGCTAGAATCGGTAAGGTAGGAATCTTTCTGACCTTAGCACATCTCCTTATTTTGATTTAATATTTTGGTTTCGGGAAATAACTATACTTGAAGTTATGGAACAAGAAAAGGTCATTGCACTTTCTTGAGCCATAATCTATCGTTTCGCAAAGTTTCAGGTCATTATTTAAACTCGACTGGAATGGCATTTCTACAAAAATTTCACATCTGAATGGATGATCCAAAGACTTTGTGGCAAGGCCATTTTCAGTAGCCTCTAAATATTTGGCTGAAACTTTACTAAATTATAGATTATGAGTCGAGTAAGTGCGATAATGTGTTCATTTTCCAGAAATCTAAGTGGTTCTTTTACTAGATCAAAATACTATAATGTTGGTAAGGTAGGACTATCATATCCTCGCAAAATACAGCAAATTTACCACTGATTTGCTTAAAAATTCTTATACTGTCAAATATTAATTTATTATTTTAGGATCCAGAATTAGTGAGAAATATCGCAAGATGGGTGAGAGCGGCCATAAAAATCCCTTTCTTCGTTAAGCTTACACCTAATATTACCGATGTTGTTGGGCTAGCCAAGGCCGCGCATGAAGGTAATACTTAATATAGTCTTTATTATTTCTATAATGTTATACAATTTTTTCGGATGAATGTAGGTATAAAATAATTTATTTCTTCAAAATTTTTAGATTTTATTTATTTTACTATAATTTGAAGTCCTTAATTTTATTTTGACCCGAAGTAAACAAACAGTCTCTTCCAACAGCTTAATTACTGGGCATCCAATTTCTTTTATTATAACCATTTAAATTTTGTGTAGCAGTAGCTAGTCTTTTTATATAGGATCCTAAATTGTTTTTGTTTACAATATTCTTTTATTGAACCATTAATTGAATTGTTACGACTTTCATAGGTGAAGCAGATGGAGTCTCGGCTATCAACACAGTGCAAGGCCTCATGAGCTTGAAAGCAGACGGCACGCCCTGGCCAGCAGTTGGAGCTGCGAAAGCAACCACATACGGAGGAGTTTCCGGAAACGCGACGCGACCGATTGCGCTCAGAGCCATCTCAAAGGTGGCGAACGCCCTTCCAAACTTCCCTATTCTTGGGATCGGTGGCGTAGACTCCGCAGACGTTGCTCTACAATTTTTGCATTGCGGCGCTACAGTTTTGCAGGTATCTCGAATTACAAACGCTTTCGTCTCTATTGCATCTGCTGTAATTTCTTTTCTTTATAATTTTGATGTTTGTTTCAGGTAGGAAGTGCCATACAGAATCAAGACTTTACGCTTATCGACGACTACGCGACAGGTCTGAAAGCTTTGCTTTACCTGAAAAGCGTAGGACACTTGAAAGATTGGGACGGTCAAAGTCCACCGACCATTAAACATCAGAAAGGCAAACCCGTTTCGCTTCAACATGCTCTAGGAAAGGTCAGTAAACCTATTAACTTTTTAACTTTATCGCTATAGAGCGGATTCGAATTAATGATTGTTATTCATTTTTAACAGAATGTACCATACTTCGGAGAGTACCAGAAACTGCGAGAGAAGGTAGCTGCGGAAATCAAGGAGAAATCTAATTTATTGGAAGAGGAGTTGGCGCCAACGAGACCAGCACCAAAACCCGTTCAGCCAGTTCCCACTGTGAAAGAAGTCATCGGAAAAGCATTACCGCGCATCGGCACTTACGTGCAACTCGATAACAAAAAGCAAGTGGTTGCTCTTATCGATGACGTACGTACCATAAATCCATCACTCTATAGTATAACTTGATGCATGCTTCATTATAAAATTGCTGACACCAAATAATAGATAGGCTTGCGATGCAATTTGCGATAATTATTATTATCGGATACGCGATACATACTTTCATGCGTTCTTCTTTCTAGGATATGTGTATAAATTGTGGAAAATGCTACATGGCCTGTGCCGACTCTGGTTATCAGGCTATTGAATTCAACGCGGATACGCACATCCCCAAGGTAACGGACGACTGCACCGGATGCACACTCTGTTTATCTGTTTGTCCCATCATCGACTGCATAACGTAAGATTTATAAATAAACATAACTAAAGCTATTTATCAAGTAATTGCTTCAATAACATGTACCTATTTTTGATTTTGTTATATAGCATGGTGCCTAAAAAAATTCCACACGTCATAAAGAGAGGGATTCCACCGAAAGGAGTATCTTTGGAATGCTAGTGTGAGCTACGCAGTTGAAGATGTTGTGATAAATTTATAGTTTAATTGTAATTGAATTAAAAAAAAAAGAATAAATAAGTGCTATGTTGTTACTGAATGCGTACAATGTTATTTTGATACATATAAATGACTCTATCGACCGAAGTTTCATGAATGTATAGAGACAATCGAAAACTAGTTAGCTGAAAGATTCTTTAAGAATGGAAGGAAATTTCGTCAGTTTAATTAAAGAAAATTATAAGAGTGACTCAAGAACGATGCATATACGATTAATCTTCAAGCGGTATGTACTTAGCAAGTCAAGTTTAATTGAGTGCTGAATGAGATTGCACTTGTGTCACAACTCCTTTATAAACAGCATTATTGGTTTGCTATAGCTTTTATAAAAGATACAATTGAAAGTGCAATCGCATTGTTGTCATTGTTAAGAAATGATTTACTTCTGTGACCTACGAGGGTGATCCGATAAGTACTTAGCCTCACCGCCCGATGGCGCCACTATCGCAAGAGAAATTTACGATCGTATAGTACATTCTCTTAGACGGTTACTGTCGAAATTTTAGCCGAATCGGACTCGTAGTTTTGTTTTGTCCGCGTGTGGAAGCGGGTGTGTCCGTGAATTTTAGAAAAATGGAAAAAGAGCAATATCGGTCGGTGATTCGATTCTTGTTTTTGGAAGGGAAATCGCGCAGCGAAATCAAAGAGCGCTTGGATGCTGTGTACGGTGACTCTTCTCCTTCGATGGCGACCGTCAAAAATTGGTTTAAGGGGATGTGCGACCCTCGGAAAGATTCCTATCTTACCGGTAGTGTCCGTAATTTCGTATTGAACAAAATATATAAAGATAGCTATTAATCCTACATGGAATTTTATGAAACTGCAATGACATAATGTTTACATCATTTCTGAGGTCGTAACAGAGCGTTTTTTCCGAAAATTAATAGCTATCTTTATATATTTTGTTCAATACGAAATTACGGACACTACCGGTAAGGTAGGAATCTTTCCGAGGGTCGCACATCCCCTTAACGTGTTTCAGTGTGGTCGCACGTCGGTTCTTGATGAGCCACGCCCAGGTGCCCCAAAAACGGCTACCACGGAGGATAACATGACAAAAATCCACGATCTTGTATTGGCAGACCGCCGATTGAAGGTGTTCGAGATAGATGAGACATTAGGCATCTCAAAAGACCGCGTGGGTCATATCCTGCATGAAATTTTGGGCATGAGAAAGCTGTTGGCGCGATGGGTGCCGCGTTTGCTCACTCCGGACAACAAGCGCAACCGTGAGACCATTTCAGAGCA
>UELV01177005.1:0-10357 GCA_900490015.1 Megastigmus stigmatizans | reverse complement strand
TGGCGCATCGAAACAGTGCAGTGCAGTTATATAGCGGCTTAACATAATATAGCTCTACACCGAACCACTATGACCATCAATATCGAAGGTTTCATTTGGGCCGCAGGCTCCCGATACAGTACCATCCAAAAGCAAACTCCGTGTTCGAGACAATCCCAGAAATTTGATCACTCTTAAAATCAGGATTAGGAGTTTAACCCGTGTGTGTACACAGTCTGGAAATTCTCGCCGCTGCACACGACAAGCATCCCAATTGGATTATACAGCCGATGCGACCTTTAATCATTCAGATTATCCATATGTACGGCGGTGTGATGCTCGGCTCTGGCTTCCTGCGCTGCAGCAGAACTTGTCGGAGAGAGAGAGAGAGAGAGAGAGAGAGAGAGAGTGCACACATAGCCGAGGCAGCTGCATATATACACATAGAGCCGAGGCCTCGCGTGCCGTAGACCACGGATTGCTCGCCTCTTGCTGCCGCCGCGCCGCCGCCCCTGCAGTTCACCAGTCGCACACCGGCTCGAAATCTTCAATTATGGAGGACATGACGAGGAGCGGTTCGAACCTATCGTCATCTCTCCTCGATCGATTTCTTGCAAACGACGGACTCGGGACTGAGAGAACGGGCAAGATGATGCTTTCCAACTTAAGGTGCACGGATCCCTTAGTGCTGTGCTCCAGCAGCAGCAGCATCGGCAGCTCAGTTCTGTATTATTCAGGGGATTTAATTGCTCGATTAACGTTCGTTGACTATTTCGATTGGTCATGAAATCGAACCAACAAAGCTAAAAGACATTCGATTTGCTCTACTCACCTCTGATTGGATTTTATTTGCTCGGCGTATAGCGAGCTCGAGCACTCGATTATCTCGAGCTCTTATTTAGTTGATTAAAGAGAGAAAAACGCGAATGTTCGGGGAATGCAATGTGAACGATCGATCGGGTCACTTTTATAAATTGGACGAGATGCGTCTTAACCGATTTCTCTTTGTATACTTCAGCGAAACGATTTTCTATTATATAGTAGTCGTACGAGATTTCGTATAAAATTATATTCAAACGAGACACGGCTCATAATTAAGCCGTATGCACTTCCGTGGAACTGCTAATCTACTATAATAATGCAGCGGTGTGTATTTCGCTCCGTAATAAATCATCGGCATAAGTGAGTTTGCGATTTAACAGATCGTTAGAAGTAATTTTCGCGCAGGAATTTGCATTCAAATGTAAGGTTATTTAATGAACGTCTATTATAATGCGGTCGTTGGGGTGTCGTGTTCGAAAACGAGGTTTAGCTCGGGCAATAGACGCAAACTATTTCAAAACAGCTGAGCTTTCTTCGCCCGTGTAAACTCATACATATAGAATGCATAAGTGAGCAGGCGAAATATTTGCTAAATATGCATTCGTCGAACTCAAACCGTTTAGCAGGATTTCAGAATTTCGGCTGGCCTTGATTATAATTATCTTATTTTCATCCTTATTAAGTGTATTATCGTCAATACTTTCTTTTGAATTCATAAAACTAATAAATATATTTCATAGAACCAAATATGTTTAAAAATGTTGTAACCGATGACAAAGCATAGATATCATCGGTATTCAGAAGAAAGAAATCTGAAAATAATTTGCACAATTGCTAATTGTATTCAGTAGTAAGAGAGTGTAGACTTTTATCAATAGTTGCTTTTGCTCGATAGAGTTCTAAAAACACTAAATCTTCATTTATCACAATCAGAACAAATGAATTTCCATGTCGCGCTACGTCGAGCTTTTGTGCTACTTCTCAATTCAACATTTTTTTTCGCTCGAAATTCACTTCTGGAAGAAAATAGCGTTTTTCCATTTTCTCGAAAGAGAAAGAGAAAGATAGACTTGCACGAGTAAGTGTCCAACGCGTTTATGTCTAAAGGGTCGGGGATGTTGAAGTGGTGGAGGAGGAGGAGGACGATCGATGAACATGGTTCTTGGGAAATGGAAGGAAATGAAGAGGTGGACGCGCGGAGGTTAAGAGGAGTAGGGCGGGCGAGAGGGAAAAAATGAGAGATAGATGGCCAGATAAGAGGCTACATACAACGACGGAGGAGGACTGCATGTTTGAGATACGTACGTAAACCGAACCATCGGTAAGATTGTATTGTAGCACTGTTTTTTACGCAATTAGATGTAGTTCAGGGTATGGCAAGAATTTAAACTAGAGTTTTAATTAGCAACTTCTCCCAGAGAATTGGGTTAAAGATCCAGTCCAATCCAGGCAAACGGCTAATAGCAAAGAATACAATGCTATATATTTAAACAGAAACAAGGTAGCTACTTCCATTAAGATGTTTCGTCTGTCGCTGATCAGATTGCGACTCGAGTCCAAGTGCAGTCGTATGATTCGCAGGCTACATTTAACGACGTTCACACTCCGAGAAGACTCGCATATTGAATCCCAAGCCCCGTTATTTCCACTCGAACAAGGCTGTAAGAGATTGGTTAAGTCTATCGTGCTTGACCAATTCCAAGATCTGGCACAATGGAAATGATGACACAGTGAGAGCAGTGCAGTCTGAGTGGGAATGCGAACCCGAACATATATACTGCGCACGAATATGGAAAGCTTGTTAACTCTCGTGAATCGCTGCAGATTCCAATCACTGATAATATAAGTAGACTTGCTATTTTTTTGCACACCTATAGAAGGATGTTAAAGAGCCTGAGATTATTTCTTTGACCGATATATCGAATTATCTTGAACTAATATATACAATCTTCTTCTTCGGCTCATACGAGAAATGCGGAATCCGTGTTCCTGGTAAAGAGATTCACTAATGCAGTTGTGGAAATTTCAATCAGTTCGATAAATGCATTGAACGAATGGCATTTCGTTGTCGCACTGAAATCTTTTTATCTCTGTGCTCTTCCATGCTCGTGTGCATATAAAAATGTATACAGAGCTAAGCCTTGACATCTGGAACGGGAAAACGAGAGCAAACCCTCTTCTTCTCACATCTTATACATAGAAAGAGAAAGAGAGACCGACGCATACATGTACAAAGCCTTCAATCGCCCTCTTTCGCATCCAATTTCCCTCCCCCCCCCTCTCTCTCTCACTCTTTCCCTCTCCTTTTACGTCTTCTTTCTATCTATCCTCCGATTCTGTCTTCTCTCGCTCTCTTTTGCTATGTGCATGATATTTCTCTTTCTTTTATCCGCTCGTCCTTTTCTTTCCTTTCCCTTGCCCGAATGTAAAGAAGCTCGTGTATAAGGCATATCGATGGCGCCTTGTTCTACACACACTTACACACTCACACACCCACACACCTGCGATTCTTATATATACATGTATATAGAGCGAAACACACGCGAGGCAAACACATTGTTCTACATCTACCTGCAACACGCGATCTCCTCCTCCTCTCTTTCTCTAAAATCCTTTCGTTCGATACACACACACACACACACACACACACACACGCACATACACACTCATATAGTGACTTCTTCGGCGCTCCAATCCTCTCTCGAACCCTCAGGTTAACCGAAAGGACGAAGTTACGTCCACCATATACGTGCTCGCCTATATACACGTGCATGTACATTATACATATATTGTATGGATTTAGCCATTTTTCGATGAGGCAAGCCGCTCGTTCGCGTGCATAGCTCGTACGTGGGCAAACCAAGTCGATTTATGGAATATAAGGCGTGTACGTGTAGCTTGTCGATGTGTATTATAATGGAAGGAAAAACTTGACATGTAGAGATTTACAAGTTACTCTCTGAAAAATGTACATTTTGGGCAGCCGTGCGTGGACGTTTTCTTGTGCGGAACACGATTCACCGAGGAGACTTGTGTGTGTGTGTGTGTGTGTGTGTGTGTGTGTGTGTGTATTTGAAAAAGAGAGGGACGGAGTAGGAGGAGGGAAAAATAATTTGGAGGAATTTTTCGCCGAGTCGAGCGAAAGTGGGTTAATACGCGTCTTTTTCCCGCGGCGGACGCATTGCACAAAACGGAGGCACTGATTCAGCTGCCGAGCGTTTAGCGGTGCGCGAGCCGAAAAAAGCAATCCGCTAGAGATGCAAAAATATACATAGTCGAGGCTTTTGAGAATGCTTTTAAGCTATTGATCTGCACTTCTTCGATGCTTCACCTGCTCTCTATTTCTCCCTCCCACTCTCTCTCTCTCTCATTCCACCTCCGCAGCTCCGCGTACTCCTTTATTCTTCATTGCTTCCCGTGAGAGATGGCTGTCTCGAATCCTTCGTTTTTTGAAGTTGTAACTCTTCTGACGTTTCGCGCGCGCGCTTTCTCGCGCAGCGCACGCCGCCGTTAACGCAGAATTTCAGCGAGAAGTTCCTTACCTCACGTGTGCAGTCCTGACTATGTTTTTACCGTGATGGGGGAAGGGGGGGGGGGCGAACATCCTCATAAGATTTCATCTCTTCACTTTTCATTCCTGCATTTTTAGCGGATGTTAAGTGCGCCAGCGTGCGCGCGCACTGACACCGTTCGATTCTGAATTTGAAAATTCAATCGGGACTTTGGCTTATACTGTTTTCCCGGGAGATCGTCTAATTTGATTTTATTACGGATATTCAATTACTTTTTATTAACTAAGGTATTCGTGCTTTATTCTACATTGCGAAAGCAGATGGGTGTTTTAAAATACTTGTAAAATTTCAAGGAATTATGATTGTGTAGCTTTTTTGCAAAGCTAAAAATATACAATTCATGTAATATCCATATGCTTGCCCGTTCAGTCTAATGGAAATATTAGTAAAGAAGAAAATTGTTAATGAACTATTATTAATTACATTTTCAAATATGCAAATTGAAAACGAACATGTGAATACAATGTAAATTAATAGACTGAAATTGTTATTACTAGTCTGCAAATGATGGGAAATATCGTATAATATTTTTGAAACAAATGATTCAGTAGATGAGTAATCCGCATAGTAATTTCATTTACATTATTTGAATAACATGGCAAATAGAATTACTAATTATAGTTAAAGTAAATTTGCAATAATATTGTAGTTGTAATAATAATAGTTGACCCTTAATACAGTTTACAATGGAGCTGGATTTAGATCTATTTCTCCGATGGTTTGTCGATCGAACCATAATAGCGAAAGATAAATTACACGAATTCAGTGCTCCCAGAGGCGTCTTTTTCGAACCCGCAATTAAGCTATTCGCTCTTTCAACAGCAAAAAAGTGGAGGTTCGCTGGCGCCTCGTTTTGCTCAAACAATATATACAGGGTGTAATAATTCAAATCCAAAAATCATATGGGGGATTCCACATAAATCTTCATTCGTACTTTATAAAAAAACCAATACGATACGAATCGGACGATGATTTATTGCCTCGGGTACATTATACCTACTCATTTCCTAGTTCCTTCTAATAATTAAAAAATATAACGCAGTTTTTGTAAATAGTCACTTTCTCTTTGAGCACGCAACACCGAAAATTAATCATGAAAACGAACGAAAAGCAACTTCTACCGAATAGCTTTTTTTATTTTATAGTGTCTAGTCGAAACTGACACTTTTATACTTTTACGACTTCGCCCAGTACTTTTGTAGCGAAAGTCTCAATCGATATAGTCATAAAAAGAGTGGGACGTACGGATCGTTCGCAGAGCTGCTGCGTAATGACTAATTTTCGTTCGGGGCTGCAACAGTGCGACGCGACAGGAACGGGAATCATCAATTTTCAGTATTTGTTTTGACGATTAACGAACGCCGAATTCAGACTCGCCTGCACAATAATATATATTTAGTCGGTGTTCTCTCTGCTGGTGCACGAAATCGGGACACGAAATTTTTTACACACCCCGTAGGTTACGCATTCGTTCGTTGCTGCTCCATACAGCCGTGGCGCTCACGAGAGAGAGAGAGAGAGAGAGAGAGAGAGAGAGAGAGAGAGAGAGAGAGTAAATAACGAGTTAACGTTCACTGCCAACACCTCGTTTAATTCCTATTAAATCGTCCGGCGCGCGGCTCCTATGCGCCTTTCCCTCGCGCGGCGTTGGCTCCTCTTTCTATCTCTTTTCGTGCCGCCTCTCCTTTTACACATTCGTGCTCGCGCGCGTCGCCTCTCCTTCCTCCACTTTTTGTCTCTCTGTCTCTCTTGGTTCTGCCCCAGGGGGCCTGTGAAATTATGGCCCCGAAAAAAGAAGCGCCGCGATTCTACGAAGAGGCGAAATTACCTGAATCTGTTTCTTTTTACGAGCGTTTTACGTGTCTTTTTCCTTCCTTTCTCTCCCTTTCTCCCCTCTCGCTATCGCTCTCTCACTCTTTCATCCCGTAAAAGCAAAATATTGATTATTAGAGATTGTTAGACACCTTGATTCTTTCATCGGCCAATCATCTTAACAAGCCAAAAAAATGTTGGTTTTATGGCGAATGGTGTGAATCATCGCGCCGTAATGGAGCCGCACGGAACCCTTCTTTCTTTTTCTAGCTCCTCTTTTTTTAATTGTTGGAATTGTAAATCTTCTGCAAATTGGTATGGAAGATTTTTCTCCTAAAATTGGGATTCCAACGTAAATATATTTTAAAAAGTCTTGTTTTCAATGCTATATCAATTCATAAATAAATGAAATCGTTATAAATTATTGTCGTGAATGGCCATTCAGGTGAACATACTTTCTTTAGACACAATTCAATTAACCTGAACTTTAATGACGATAAAGTTTCGAAAATGGATCGTTATTACAATAAACCAATGCTCGTGTATAGCAATATTCGAAACGCAATACAAGTGTAGTATACGCATATAAACACCGGTGCAGGAAATTCACCAACTGACAAAATTGCAGAACATATTCCCAAGCGTTTATAATGGAATGCGAAAATGACACTTTCTATTATAATTCATTAATAAAAGCATATCCGAGTAAGCGAATTAATTAATTGTATATAAATGTGTCCCCGTTGCGGCAAACTGGTCAAATACCCGGCGAACATAATTAAGGGAAAACTCGCTTAATCGAGCGCGCAATTTCGAATTAATCGTGACCTCCTCGTTAAAGAATTTCTTTGTCGTCGCGGCGCTGTGCGGCCCGTTATAACCAAGTTAACAAGGACCCACGAGAGCAATGAATATGATAGTCACGAGCCCCCTTCCTCCCCCCTCCCACCCCTCCCACCGACGTCGTCTTTCAATAACTGATCTCTATCTCTCTCTCCTACGCATGCGACAGACGGAGAAAGAAGGAGCGAACGAGAGAAAAAAACACCACGCAGAGAGAATGAAAGCGAGCGCAGAGCGAGAGGGACGTAAATAAACTCGTCCACTACGGCTAATTCTCTCTTCCCACTCTGTACACACTAAGGCTGATTATCGTTTAATTTTAGCATCGTCAGTCTCCTTATATACTGTCTCGAAATTCTCGGAAAATTGAAAAGAAAGTCAATGGAGAATTCCATTACGAGGAAATTTCTGAAATTCATCTGCCACTGCACATCTACACACGAATATACTTGGGGATGAAAATCTCGACTAGGGCGAAAGTGGATATCGAGAAACAGAAATGAGAAATCTTTTACTTTAGGAATGTTACGGAGAATTTTGTAATTTCACAGGAAATGTCGTAACTTTCACGGTATCCGCTATAAATAATATTCTGTAAAAACAGTTTTACGTCTTTCTATGTAAAAGAATTTCATATTTCCAGATACGCGTAAGGAATTCGCATAACTATATACTTGCCATAAAGTTTATAACTAGAAGGTAAAATTCTCTCATACCTGGATAATATAAGCGTAGTCTTACGTCATCGGTACATTAGACCTTGTTTACGTTGTAAAATTTCTGCTTATTGCGTTACCCAAGCCCAAGCACTTAATTTTCAATTTGGACCAGGCACCATGGCCCTAATCGAGCTCGAAACATCGGCGCAAATCGGAACTTGGCCATCTTTCCTCTCCTGTATGTACGTCGGCGTGGAAGTTAGCTATACCATAAGGCGACATACGTGCGCACCGCACATTCTCCTTGCACATATACATCGGACATCCCGAGGTGTGCGTCTGTGCGCGTGTGCGTGTGTTGGCGCGCGCTTTTGAGCTCTAGCCGCGAGATTTACGACGGAAATGGTTTTCGCTCGCTCGCGCGATTGCTTTCGACTTTACAGTGAATATCACGGCCTCACGCACGTCTTCCCGCTCTCGCTCTCTTTCCTCCTTCGGGTTATTTTCCTTCCATCAAGCCTGTCGACGCGTTCCACCATACTGCTCTCTCTCTTTCTCTCTCTCTCTCTCTCTCTCGTAAGCCATAAAAAGCGGGGCCTGTAGTCGGTTAAAAAATAAATTGCCAGTGCGCGATGACGCCTGGATTTCCCGTCGACGGAAATATTCGATCCTCCGCGAGCCTAACGCGTGCCGGGGCCGTGCATTCTCCGGAACTTAGTTCTCTCTCTCTCTCTCTCTCTCTCTCTCTGCTGTGCGAGGAACGTCACGCGCGCGTGTAAATATAGGCGTTCAGGCCACTCTTTTTACTCCCAACCTTTTTTTATTCTCTCTCAACTTTTTCCCCTTTTTTAGTCTGTCATCGGGGTTTCGCACCTCGCTTGCACACTTTGAGAGTGTGCAGCTAGATGACGGGGCCAGTTTCCCTGTTATTTCCTTTTTTCTTTTTCTTCTTTTTTTACCGCACGGGGAGTATGTCGTTAGGGACGACGATGCAGTTGAAAATTGTCTGAACGGGGGAAACTGTGTGACAGTTAATTATTGAGCGCTGCTAAAATACATTGACTGCTTATACGGTGTGAGGCCTTCGTTTCCCGCTGCTCTCCCTTGCGCATTCGAGAAAATTCGAAATTCGTTTGTTTGTGCCAACGCGAGCTTTTTTCTCGGTGCTCAAAAGAACGGAGAAGGACGTTCTTGTGATATTCAAGTTTTTTATTCGTATTAAAGATACGAGAATAGTATTTATGAGTATTTATCAGAAAAGTTCATGAAATAATATGTAAACATCACGCTTTGCATGTACTGCAGAAACAATGTGGCGAATGTATGCAATTAGAATGCAAAAGTTATTTTATTATTTGATATTTATTGTATCATGAGTAAATATTCTTTTGGACCTAGTCCTATTTCGTACTCCAAGCTTATAATCTGAATGTCAATGTTGTATAACTAGTTAATATTATAATTTATAATATTTTTTTCCTGGTTTTGTACGACAAATATATACGCGTAAATCTATATTATCACTACCTAGGAGGTAAGTCATGATTTTTATACAACATAATATAAATTTTCAACAACATATATTTTCGTCTACATTTTTTCGTCTTGTCAATGTACGTATCACTCGAATTAATTAAGAATATACAATAATTCTTTTACTTGGTACTTCGTTAACATCCACACAGGTGCATTCATGGCAAGGATGATTATGAAATTTTATTGTATCATTTTCTAATTTGAGCTTGATACCATTAGACAGTCAGATAAACAAAATTTTTGCTATTGAATATTAAGCAAGGATCCAAATTTTATTTAAATTGTGAGCATTTATTTATACTCATCGATATAGTTGTGGTGTAACTTATCAAGCTTAATGTCTGAGATTCAATGCTATAGAATTCGCATATTGGAAAACATCATTAATCAAGATTTTTCTGCAATCAAACTTTATCAACAATCTTTATCGTCTTATCTTTGCATCGCCTAATTTTATTACAAAAAAAGCTCAATCGCCAACAAACAGGGCAATACTTGGCCAAAATCTTTCAGTCGCCCTAAAAGGCAAGAAAACGTCAAGTATCTCGATTTCTTGAGAGACCGTCCACTTAGGTTCTCCCCTTCGTTCTCTCACTGCTGCACAGTTGCTTTTTCTTCGTACGAGTGACTGGCGACGGAAGTCGCTCCTTACACCGGTCCCTTTGTCGGATTACACGGCTGAAAATCCAGACGACGTCGGTTTCACCCAGCAAATCACCGACCCTTAATTTTCCTTTCGCCTCCCCTGCGCTGCGAATACATATATGTATATACCAGCTTGCGAGAGAAGCAATGGCCTTTTTAACTCTTTGCCTGTTTAACAGTTTGCCAATTTCCAGCATAATCAGAATGGTAAAATAATCGAAGAATGCGGACGTTGCGTGGGCGAAATTGCGTTGAAACAGGATCAAGCCCCTTTTTGATAATAATCCCGCGCGTCCAGTGATAAACGGCGAAGAATCATACTGGATGCTCTGAGACTTGAATTTATAATTGCTTCCGCAGCTAATGAACGCTTCAGAGCTGGGGATTCTACCGTAATTTTATCATAATCTCAAATTTCAATTTGAAATAATTATATCAAAAGAGCTGCGATCTCGTATGTCTTAAAATCTAATATATCATTCGAATTAT
>UELV01177001.1:0-10301 GCA_900490015.1 Megastigmus stigmatizans | reverse complement strand
ATTATTGTTCGTGTAAGAATAAATCATATTTTGTTTACTGTGTAACTTTTACGTTTTGATTTTCGGTAAAGACATTTTTATTAAAAACTCTTTTGTACGTTTTTTTATTTATTTTCTTTTTATTATAAAATGTCTAAGAAACAACCTAGAACTATTGTTGAGTCAGAATCAAATGATAGTTCTGACTCTGACGTTTCTACAGAAGATTCTGAAAGCACGCCTGAAGAAGAGTCAGATTTTGATACTGCAAATGCAGACTTTAATTCAGATGCAGAAGATGAACAAAATAATGTGCCTATATTTAACTGGAAACAAATACCTCCTAATAAACCTATTGATTCCGCACGATTCTCTTTCACGGGTAAACCAGGTATTACTATTCCCGTGGATAGTAAATGGTCACCATTGGATTATGTAAAACTGTTTCTGGACAAAAATGTAATAGGGAGAATTGTTACAGAAACTAATCGGTTTGCTGAACAATATCTCACGAAAAAATTTGCTTCTGCATCTAAAAGAGAAAAGTATGGTTGGTACACTTTTACGGAAGATGACTTTTGGTCATTTTTTGCAATTATGATATACCAAGCAATTATTATAAAGCCCAAACAACGTTGGTATTGGACCAGAAAAAAAATGTTCCACACACCTTTTGCTAGTAGTATCATGAGTTTAGAAAGGTTTGAAAAAATAATGAAATTTCTTCATTTTTCTAATAATGAAAGTTATAATGCTTTAGACCATCCTTGCCCTAAACTGCAAAAAATTTGGGAAGTTTATAAGGCTATAAATAATAACTTTCAAAAAATGTATGTTCCTGAAAGGGACATAGCTATTGATGAAAGTTTGATGCCATCGAAGCATCATCTTTCTTTTCTCCAATTTATTCCTTCAAAGCGTGCCAGATTTGGTGTGAAGTTTTATGAAATGTGTGAAAGAGAATCTGGGTACATTATCAAAACCATTTTATACACAGGTAGCAGTACTCTAAAAAGCAAAGACTTCGACAATATCAGTGTCACAACATCAATTGTTTTAGAGCTTGGTAAAAAATTATTTCATCAGGGTTATTGCTTTGTTACGGACAACTATTACAATTCGCCAGAACTCTATGAAATTCTTATAAATAAACGTACTGATGCTTATGGAACTCTCAGAACGAATTGAAAAGGTTTACCTGAAAATATGGCAAAAACAAAATTGAAGAAAGATGAAGCATTATGTTGGGAAAAAGAGGGCCTTGTAGTAATGAAATGGCGTGATAAAAAAGATGTATTTTTCATAAGTACTTGCCATGATGTTTCATTTAAAGAAGTAATACCTAAACATGGTAAAAAGAAATTAAAACCTACTATTGTTTTAGATTATAATAAAACTATGGGAGGAGTCGATAGAGGAGATCAACAAATGGGCACGTATAGTCTAATGCGAAAGCAGCAGAAAAAATATTACAAGAAGATTTTCCGACAACTTTTAGACGAATGTTTATTTAACGCTTATGTACTATTTAAAAAGTATAAAAGTAAAAACATGGAACACCTAGCGTTTTTGGTACAAGTGATCATACAAATAATGCAAAACCATGCAAAAAATCTCCCACCAGTAAAAAATTGTGGACGTAAGCGAATCGAGCGTAGTATATATGGAGACACTATTCCTGAAAGATTAACAGCAAGGCACTTCCCGAAAATCTTAATTTCTGAAAAAAAACTAAGATTTATAAAAAATGTACGGTCTGCTGGTCTAAGAAAACTGGTGGTACATCTACACGTAAAGAAACTTCTATTGCAAAGAATGTGACGTAGCTTTGTGTCCGACGCCTTGTTTTGAAATATACCATACGAAAGAAGAGTATTGAATATAAAAATTGTCGCTATAAATAAACAAAAATTCATCAACAAATATATATATAAAAAAAAAAACAAAAAAAGGAAAAAAAACTAAAAAACTAACAAACTAAAAAAAAACTAAAAAACGAAAAAAAAAACGAAAAGAAAAGAAAGAGATGTAAAATCGAACTGAGGAGCCTCCACGCGGCACATCTTGGGGAAACTCTTATGAAGATTAGTAGCTAATCCTCGTCGTACAAAAAAAAATGCAATTTGTATTTTCAAATCCTGACATCGGATTTGTTTTTAGCGGCCTCAAAAATCTCTTGGAATTACCTTTCAAGTCAATCTGAGCTGTATACGATAAATTATAGTGCACATAGCCGCCATTTTGAATCCGCCATTTTGAATTTGTACATTCTATCGGTGGATTCGCTTTCAGTGACCCCAAAAACCCCCCGAGTATGAATTTTTAAGTCGATTTGAGCTGTATTTTATAAAATGTAGTGCACGTAGCAGCCATTTTGAGTTTGTACATTCTGACGGTGAATTCGCTTTCAGTGCCTCCAAAAACCCCCGAGTATGAATTTTTAAGTCGATTTGAGCTGTATTTTATAAAATATAGTGCACGTGGCCGCCATTTTGATTTCGCCATTTTGAATTTTCACATTCTGATAGCGAATTCGTTTTTAGCGACCCCGAAAACCCCCGAGTATCATTTTTCAGAATCATTTAAGCTATTTTTTCCAATTTATTCTAAAGTTAAAAATTGAAATTATTTTATTAAATTTTCACCATTTTTTACGTGGAAATTGAAAAGGAAAATGAAAAATCTCAAATTTATAATCATATCACATGAAAGCTGTATTCTTAAGCTTTCATTTCTGGGATTCGAATATCATAAAAGTTATTAGATCAAAAGTTATTTAAGAAAATGTCATGACGTGATATCACGTCATCCTGCAAACGGTAACATCTTCGATAAGACGCGATATCACGTCATCCTGTGCAAGACGGATATTAATAGTATTACTGTATAAGTAATAAAAGTAATCTAATTCAAGGTAGTAAATGTGTGCATTTATAAAAAAAATTCTGTAAAATAACAAGCAGGCATACAATTACGATCAAAATGTAGGGATAGCATGAATACAAATTGTAAAAATGAAAAATATTACAAAATAGCAATTAATGTACAACTTTTATATAAGGAATTTTTCATATATTCATGTTATTTCATAAAATCATTGCCTAGATTTTTAAAAATCAATCATACATTACTGTAGTGGCCATTTTTCAGGAGATAGATTAGCGCTTTTCTTTTTGCTTGTAATTGAGTAAGCATACTATAAAAGGGGTTGCTTAATTGTACATATATATTTTTTGTTTTAAATTTCAGGCACAAAGTATCTAAAATGACAAAAAATTAAAGCACAAAGGACATAATTTGAAGTTATGTAATAAAAACAAAAAAATATCATTCGTCACGTGCTCTCTTGCCACTTTTCAAACATATTTAAATACCTTTCTAATTTATCAAGTACTATTTTATGATCCACTGTGTCAAAGGCTTTTGCTAGATCTAAGAAAGCTGCAATTGTTGGCCTACTTCTGTCAAGATTTTTGTAAATAATGTTTGAGATGTAGTTAAATGCATCTGTTGTGCCTCTGTTTTTGACGAATCCAAATTGATATTTACATATAATATTATGCTTTGTTAAAAAGGAATATAATCTTGCATATATAATTTTTTCAAAAAATTTTTTGCAATATTAGATATTAATGAAATCGGTCTGTAGTTTGACCTAATAGATTTTATACCTGACTTGTAAATTGGCACTACTTCAGCATTTTTAAGCGCATCCGACCAGATGGATTTTTCAATGCACAAATTAAAGATATGTTCTAGTGATATATGAAATATAATAGTTTTTAGTATCTTCATATTTATTCCATCTACTGTTCCTGCTTTATTTTTTATATTCATTGTGATTTGTTGAATTTCAAAGGCATAGTTGGTATTAGAAAAATAGATGAAATATTTCTGTCAGGTAATTTTAGATTTTCCTTATTTGGTTTTATAATTTTTGCACTCCAATGTGGTCCAACTTGACAAAAATAGTCATTCATGCTATTAGCTATTTTTGATTTATTTTCTATTTCTATATTATTATCGCATTTTACTTGACTTTCCTTACTTTTAACTTTATTTTTTACCTATTATAATTTCTCATTTATTAAATTCCATAACTTTTTTGGATTGCCACTATTTGCATTAACCTGATCATATTCAAATTTAAGTTTTGCATTTTTTATTACTTTATCCAAAATTTTAGTGTATTTTTTGTAATTATTTTTCAGTGTATCATTTTTTGGGTCTTTTTTCCATAAATTGTATATCATTTCTTTATTTTTACATGGTACCATTATTGTACTCGTGATCCAAATTTTTTTCTTCTTCTAGTATTATTATTTTTGTCAGTTTTTCTATTTGTAGTTGCATTTTTAGTGCATTTTCTTTTTATTAATATAATCAAATTATTTAGTGCAGTATCTTGATCTTGTTCTGATAGTATCGAATTCCAGTTGACTTTATTCGTTTCATGTTTCAATTTGTTATAATTTAACATTTGTAAATGTGTTTCTTTTTTTTTTTTTCATTCTGTCTAGTGAGATGAATAATGGGTAGTGATCGTTAAAAATATTTTCGAATTTGTATGCAGTATACTTTATACTGTCAGTTTTTATAAAGATATTATCAATGCAAGTGCCTCCTATATTATCGATAGCAGGTATTGTTATCCCAAAAAAACATGGGACAAATTTATTTTCTAAAAAATTATTGATAAATTTCTGTTCTAATAATGTTTCAGTAGTATCTTTTTTCCCCCTTATTTATACTAATAATGTCAATGTTCAAATCTCCTACTATACACTGATTTTTTTTCACTAATTTGTTCTAATAGAAACTGTTTTATACTATATATAAATTCTGTTTTTGGCACATCATGAGATCTATAAACAGCAGAGATTTTCAACTTCTTGTTTTCTAGCATTCTTATCTCTGAACTTACAAGTCTCATTCTACTCACTAGAACGATTTCAGTATATTCTATTAAATTATCTTTAATATGCATAATAACACCATCTGCTTTATTAATTGTACTTTCATTATAAAGCATTTATAGCCCTCTCGTTTAAAATAATTTAATTTTCGGATTTTCTATTTGCTCTTTTTCTTATCTCCCAAATATGTGCTAGTTTAGTATTTAATGTTTTCAATGTTTTCTCAATGCTGTCTTCATTTAAAAAATTTATAATTATTTCACTATCGTTTTTCTTTGTAATTTTCTTTGTTTGTATTGTTTTCCTTGATTAAGTAGTGTGATACATGCCTATTTACATTGTCTATGTTTTCTTCTGTTTTTTCTTTTTCTTGATTATAATTTTTGGTATAGGTTTTGATTTATTTTTAACATTAACTGTAACAGTAGCATATGTGTTCCTATATGTATTTATTGGAATGTCAGTCTTTTTTGTTTCTAATTTTTCTTTTAGTAACTGATTTGTTTTCTTTTAATTCATTATTTAAATATTTAATAGTACATTTTCTATTTTCAAAGTTTCGAATCCTGTACAATCTTCATAAAAGTCTGATCGTTTTTTTTTTGCTGGCTTACTTCTGCAATTTCTTCTATTATTGTTCTTTTGACCTGTTCTTCTTATTTAGATTATATCATAGCTATAACTAATTTTGTCTTTTCCCCTAGTATTTCAGCACGTGCTTCAGGAATTATGTTTGTATCCTTATGTTCTGGACATATAACTAGTACGTTACTTATGTATTCGATTTTCTTTTTTTCTATGAAAATCCCTCGCGTGATAAACATTTTCGCAAATTAAACAAACCACCACCTGAACTTTTTTTTTTACTTTTTTTTCTCGATAATTCCCAAAATTCCTCCAAGTCAAGACTCCAGAGGTCTGGTCGTATGTCGCCATTGCCCACCAGAAATCCTAAAAAGGTGGCTTCTTTACATAAAAATTTACATTTTTGAGGTTCTAATGTTAGATTGGCGGATTTTAATCGCTTCATTAGTCGTCTGAATTTTATCCCGTGTTCCTCTAAATTTTTGCTGAATACTATGATGTTGTCGAGGTAAACGAAAAGTTCCATTCCTTGTAAGCCGGCAAGGCAGATATCCATTAGACGTTGGAAAGTGATGGGTCCCGTTTTCACGCCCACTGGCATTCTTTTATATTGGTGTAGTCCAAAAGGTGTCTGGAACGCGGTCTTATGCGCGTTCTCCGGATCCACCGGGATTTGGTAGAATCCAGATTTAAGGTCTACCGTGGTGATATAATTTTCTTGCCCTACCTGGTCTATGATATCGGTTATGAGAGGTAATGGGTAAGCATCTCCGATGGTCATCTCATTTAGTGACCTGAAATCGATCACCAACCTATATTTTTTATTCCCAAATTCGTCGGTCTTTTCCGGGATGATGAACAATGGTGACGAATAGGCAGACATGGAAGGTTCTATGATTCCTGCTTGAACTTGCTCCCTGATGTGCTTTTGAATTTCCTCTTTCATCGCTGGCGGGTATCTAACTTATCTCGCCCAGAGAGGGATGTCGTTTACTGTCGGAATTATATGCGTCACTACGTGTATTGCTCTTAAAGGATCTCCTTTTAGGTAAAATGTGTCGGGGTATTCTTCCACTATGTTACGTACGTGTTCTGCCTCTTCCGCATTCCAATTTTGAGGTGCAATGAGCTTTAATATTCGTTCTGCTCTATCGCCTTCTTTCTCCGATATTATTCTTAATACGTTTATTTGATTGTCCAGAGGGTCCGATGTATCGTTCAATCCGTTAAATATTTCTGCCTTTGTAGGCGTAAATTCGCACGGTTCCAGTTCTATTTCTGGCATTTCAAAATTTATATATTTTTCGCTTGTGTTTATACACATAAGGTAAGCCTTTCCACATATATTATTCGTTATATAGTTCCCGATTAATAGATCGGGTTTTATGTCGAGGAGGGGGATGAAGCCTGCGTCCTGCTTGATATTGCTTACTTTCGCGAGTATAACTTGACGCGTTCGCGGGGGAGTCGTAAATGATTCATTCTTCTCAAACGGTATGACGAGTCCGGGAAATTTCAAGCTCCGTGACTCAGCATCAATTACGTCTTTGTGGTCATTAAGAGTTGACCATCCTATAAGGCCATCTGTGCTTACGGGAAAATCATTCGGCACAATATGTAAATCGCAGAGTAATCAATTTAATTTGATACTCACTCTGCCTAATGTAGTGTGCTTCCCCAGCCGTTACTCCATGTATTCGGAGTATTTCTTTATAAAAATATTGTATATGTAGCTTAATTTTTGATACTTTAATTAGACTGACGTCGGACCCCGTGTCCGTGTAAAATGACGCATTTCCTTCTTTTAGTTCTTCGCTATCGAGGGCTATTATCGGAGGCTGTCTTCCTGTTTTAGTGAGACGTACGTGCATATCCACTATTTGATGTTGTTCACTCTCCCCGCGCTGCTCGACGCCCCCTGTTGGCGCCGAGCATCCAGCGCGTTTAAATGCTCTGACGATACTTGGTCTTGATGTGGCCCTGCGGTTGACCTTCAAGCTGCCGGAATCGGATTATCGTTAGGCGTATTTCGACTGTCCGATTGCCTTTCGTAGTGGCTTAAATGATTATCATTCCTATTTCCACTATTAAAATTGTTCCTATTGTAATTATTTCCGCTATAGTTATTTCTGTTCTGGCTACTTCCGCTGTAATTATTCCTGTTGTAATTATTTCCATTATTGTTGTATCTGCCGCTTGCGTTATCGTTGTTTCCCCGATTATTATTACGACCATGAAATATTTTTGGAGCTCTGAGATTGGGGTATTGATTTATGGTTATGGCGTTATGTGATAAAATTACACGCTCGAGGTTGATCTGCTTTCGGTTTGGAAACTTGGGGTATTGTTATGCGGTTATGTGCTTAGAACTACGCACTCGAGGGAGATCTGCTTTGGGTTTCGGACTTTATGTTTTTATGGGTCATGGGGTTAGATGTTTAAGGTGTCACTTAATGGAGTTTGCGGTTTTTAGCATTAATGGATTTTTGAGTTTATGTAACGTTGTAACGAAAACGCTGATCGAATGAATTTTAATCGACCATATGTCCAAAACAAAAAAGATATTTGAAAAATTTAAAAATATTTTTGAAGGGGAAAAGTTGGACTTTTGGATGGATAAACGAGTTTTGTGTGAAAAAATCAATTTCCGAAGTAATAACCTCAAATTTGGTATAAATCTGGGTTTTCTCACATTTAGATTACGATAGCTCAAAATCTTGGCGTGATACGACAATTTGACGGTCAGATTAGGATTTAGCACTAAAAAATAGATTAAAAACAACTACTGCATACCAAAAAATATGATAGCAATCCACGATTTTTGGTTAACTGGCAAAATATAAATAGGGATCTGTTATTCAGGTTATATTCTGATCCAACAAAACTGGCGCATCCAAATACAGTAATGAGTAATGTCCGGAAAAAAAGTAAAATAACTTCACTTTCATTAAGAGTATGGACGGTAGTAATTATAAGACGTATTATCATAACTTGCCTAGATTGAGGTTAGAAAGTTCTATGGTGCGTTTCATATTTTCAACATCATTTATTGATATTCCAATACATTTTAGTGTACTTAAGCATTATAAACCATTAAATATGATAAAATGTACTTATTGATCATTTGCGCATTACTAATAATTGAGGTTATGTTTTTAGACAATATGTAGCTTATAATGCAATTATCTAATCAAATTTTTTCCATTAATTGACACTTTAAGACCATGTTTTCGAGGTTAGGATATTATAATAAAGCTTTCCCTTTAGTTTTCCTATATTTCGAAATTCTTAAGTTGAAACTACAAAAAAATTAATTCCGCTAGCATGTTCCTATTTCATTTTATCCCCAAATTACATGATTTCTCGTGTATTTGAGGTTATATGTACATTGTGGCAGTTTAAATTTGGTCTTGTCAATAATTTTCCGTTAATCTACAATATTTTACCTACAATTAAAATTTTTTTTTGTTAGCAAACTTTGTGATAACAACTTCTTTCAATCATACATGTATGATAAATAAAAAGAATGAATAATGAAAATTGATAATATATAAATTTTAATAACTTGTAAACCAAATTATTGAAAATAGTAACAAAATATACTGTCTGACTCAGTGCAAAAAGCTCGATTTATAGCTCGTAGGAAATAATACACACGTGTTGAATTGAGCTTATTCAATGTTGTCTCATAAAATACGGTTTGATACACAAGAGAGAAATAGATTTCACTCTAGTGTGAACGTTTGCGCATGAACGAAGTGGCTAAAATCAATTTTACCAAGATTTTACCAATATTTACATTTAGTTTATTCAGATTCTTTCTCATTCATATGTGGTGGTCCATTTTGTCGCAGGAGTCTAATTCTCGTACGTATCGAAATATCTTATACTTATCATTTGCCTCGAGCTTTGCACTTAAAAGTGCGCGCCAGTCGTCATGGAGAATATACTCGAGTTTTGCTAATTCCCAGGTTATAGAAACTCTATGTCTTCAAGTAAACAACGCAAATTTCCATTCATAATATACTGAACAAATAGTAATCACGATGGCCATCGAGTATGGTGGTGAAAACAATACATTTCACGCGAACGTGAAAGTAAACTTTTATTCAAGAGGGAACTATACGCAGACAACACAAGTAAACGCGCTCACTCGTACGCATTCAATCCGTAAAGCCATCAAGGGCATATGGTGAAGTGGTGACGGTGGATGACCTGAAATTCTCAGGTAAACCCTCGATGTACTTTCTCTACGATCTCGAGGATAGATGATGGCTAACGCTCACTTACCACATTCTCATAAAGGTAGTGAGAGTGGCATTATGCTTCTCCAACGACCATACCACATATCGTACAACCTCCTCGATGGTAGCACGATATGTACTATGTGCGTGTACATAAAGATTTTAGGGTAGTTCTGTTTACAAAAAAAAAATACAAAAATTTAATACATTAAACCTCGAGATAAGCATAACAATATCGAAAGAAGTATATATTATTTCGTTAGATATTTTTGAGTTGAGTCTAGAGAGAGAAAACATATATTCTCTGCGCGTTCTGCATCTAACGTGACCGCTTAAAAGCGAGAAAGATGGGTGGTCGACTGTGTTGAACAACTACGGCACTCTATAATCTTCAAATAGCTGAACTAGCTTCAGCATGTAACAGGTATCAAAATATAACGTTACACATCTTATATGTAAAGTCTTTAAATACTGTAATTCAACAAGTCGCTAATACGAGAAATTGAGATTGCATGTTACTAGTCAGGTTAAAGTTGTGAAATTGAATTATATTCTACTCAATAGAGAAAAATTCCAT
>UELV01176979.1:0-10488 GCA_900490015.1 Megastigmus stigmatizans | reverse complement strand
GTGTGTGTGTGTGTGCATGTCGCGAGGGAGGGGAAGCGAGCGATTGGTGGCAGCACCTCACGGGTTTGCTGTCGCTTTGCCGCGTAAAAGACGGTAGCGACACTGCGAGGGCGCGACGACTGCGGCTTCTTGAGCGCCGGTTCCGGCAAGAAGCAGTATGCGACGGGCAACCGCAAAGAACGGTACGGTTTTCGAGCGCTCCGCGAATTTCCGTATTTATCAAACAAAAAGGTCGCCGGACAACGAACGCTAAAAACCGTTGTAGGTGCGTAAACCGACTTAAAGCATAGGTAAGCAAGTCGCAGACCAACGTACTGCGCAACCCTCGGAAAGTGGAAGGATTCGCCTTCTCGTACGTGCGGCCATAGGCTTCGCCTTCTCGTGCGTGCAGCCAGAGGCTTCGCCTTTTCGTTCGTGCGACCATAGGATTCGCCGTCTCGTGCGTGTGGCCATAGCCTGTACGGCGTACTATCATTTCGATAGTACGAATCGGCGCAGCCTCTACGGCTACTTGCGGTGTGCGTGCGGCGTGCGGAATCAGCCTTTAAGGCTCTTTGTTCTAACTCAAAAATCGTATCATTTGTAAACTCCCTTCTTTTCTTTGTCCTTTGTATAATTTCCACATTAAAATAAATCAGCGTTTTTTATGCCGAAAGGATTTTTCCTAAAAGAGGTTTGATACTTATTTCAAAATACTGTTTAATAACTAAATCCCACTTACTAATAAATCAAATAAAATTCTGTTTAACCGATAAATAATCGAAGCAACGCGCGTTAATTAAATCATTAAAAAATAACTACACATGCCACCTACGGCATGGTAGTAAATCGTCCACGACGAAACAATGTCATAAATTTTCGCACGGGAATAGAATATTAGCGATCTGTGCCGGAATACAGCAACGATTTGGCACGGGAGTTGTATATTAGCGCACTATACCGGATTATAGCAACAGCTCCGTTCAATGTGATGTACCTGTAGTAAAAGGAAATAAAATTAAACCCTAACCAAAGGACTTGCCAAGAACTGTGTAGCTCGTTAGTGAGTGGGTTATTTGCACACAATACCGGATTATGGCGACTACCCTATTCTTAGATTGGTATCCGTACAAAACTCTTGGTATATACGGTTTCGGCCACAGTTAAATAATATTATTTTTAATTTTTTCGCCAGGAAACGAATGCAATATCAGATTTAGCTTTTATTTGGCTATACCGGATTAAGGCGACAAGGATTTGTTTTGCAAGACAATTTCACCAATAGGCCAATGACATGAATCACAACTGTAGGAGCATGCCAATTATGTCATCAATTTCCGCACGGGAATAGAATATTAGCGATCTGTGCCGAAATACAGCAAAGAATTTGCACGGGAATCCGATATTAGCGCAATGTACCGGATTACAGAGCCTGTCAGTTCAATGTGATGTACCTGTAGATAGAGGCAATAAAATTAAACAATAGCCAAATAACTTGACAAGAACTCTGTGGCTCGTTAGGTAGTGGGATATTGGCACAAAATAGCGGATTATGGCGACAGACCTTTTTTCAGATTGGTATCGGTACAAAACTCTTGGCATACACAGTTTCGGCCAGAGTTAACTTATATAATTTTTAATTGTTTCACCAGGAAACGAATGCAATATCAAATATAGCTATTATTTGGCTATATAGGATTAAGGCGACAGTGATATGTTTGGCAAGGCATTTTCACCAACAGGCCAATGCCATTAATCACAACTGTAGGAGCATGCCAATTATGTCATTAATTTTCGCACGGGAATAGAATATTAGCGATCTGTGCCGGAATACAGCATCGATTTGGCACGGGAGTTGGGTATTAGCGCAATATGCCGGATTACAGCAACAGCTCCGTTGAATGTGATGTACATGTAGTTTAACGCCATAAAATTAAACAATAACGAAAGGACTTGCCAAGAACTGTGTGGCTCGTCAGTGAGTGGGATATTGGCACACAACAGCTGATTACGGCGACAGCCCTTTTCTCAGATTGGTATCCGTACAAAACTCTTGGTATATACGGTTTCGGCCATAGTTAGCTAATATTATTTTTAATTGTTTCATCAGGAAACGAATGCAATATCAGATTTAGCTATTATTTCGCTATACCGGATTAAGGCGACAAGGATTTGTTTTGCAAGACAATTTCACCAATAGGCCAATGACATGAATCACAACTGTAGGAGCATGCCAATTATGTCATCAATTTTCGCACGGCAATAGAATATTAGCGATCAGTGCCGCAATATAGCAACGATTTTGCACGGGAATTGGATATTAGCGCACTGTACCGGATTACAGCGACAGCTCCGTTCAATGTGATGTACCTATAGTTGATGGCAATAAAATTGTACAATAACCAAAGGACTTACCAAGAACTGTGTAGCTCGCTAGTGAGTGGGTTATATGCACACAATACCGGATTATGGCGACAACTCTTTTCTCAGATTGGTATCCGTACAAAAGTCTTGGTATATACGGTTTCGGCCATAGTTAGATAATATTATTTTTAATTGTTTCATCAGGAAACGAATGCAATATCAGATTTAGCCATTATTTGGCTATACCGGATTAAGGCGTCAAGGATTTGTTTTGCAAGACAATTTCACCAATAGGCCAAGGACACGAATCACAACTGTAGGAGCATGCCAATTATGCCATCAATTTCCGCACGGGAATAGAATATTAGCGATCTGTGCCGGATTACAGCAACGAATTTGCGCGGGAATCCGATATTAGCGCACTGTACCGTATTACAGCGACAGCTACGTTCAATACGATGTACCAGTAGTTAAAGGCAATAAAATTAAACCACAACCAAAGGACTTGCTATGAACTGTGTAGCTTGTTAGTGAGTGGGTTATTGGCACACAATACCGGATTATGGCGACAGCCCTTTTCTCAGATTGGTATCCGCACAAAGCTCTTGGCAGACACAGTTTCGGCCAGAGTTAACTTATATAATTTTTAATTGTTTCACCAGGAAACGAATGCAATATCAAATTTAGCTATTGTTTGGCTATATAGGATTAAGGCGACAGTGATATTTTTGGCAAGATATTTTCACCAGTAGGACAATGACATTATTCACAACTGTATGAGTATGCCAATTATGTCATCGATTTTTTGCACGGGAGTAGAATATTAGCGATCTGTGCCGGAATATAGCAACGGTTACACACGGGAATTGGATGTTAGCGCACTGTATCGGATTGCAGCAACAGCTCCGTTCAATATGATGTACCTGTAGTTAAAGGTAATGAAATTAAACCATAACCAAAGGACTTGCCAAAAATTGTGTAGCTAGTTAGTGAGTGGGTTATTTGTACACAATACCGGATTATGGCGACAAACCTTTTCTCAGATTGGCATCCGTATAAAACTTTTGGTATATACGGTTTCGGCCATAGTTAACTAATATTATTTTTAATTGTTTCATCAGGAAACGAATGCAATATCAGATTTAGCCATTATTTGGCTATACCGGATTAAGGCGTCAAGGATTTGTTTTGCAAGACAATTTCACCAATAGGCCAAGGACACGAATCACAACTGTAGGAGCATGCCAATTATGCCATCAATTTCCACACGGGAATAGAATATTAGCGATCTGTGCCGGAATACAGCAACGAATTTGCACGGGAATCCGATATTAGCGCACTGCACCGGATTACAGCAACAGCTCCGTTCAATGTTATGTATCTGTAGTTAAAGGCAATACAATTAAACCATAACCAAAGGACTTGCTATGAACTGTGTAGCTCGTTAGTGAGTGGATTATTGGCACACAATACCGGATTATGGCGACAGCCCTTTTCTCTGACTGGTATCCGTACAAAACTCTTGGCAGACACAGTTTCGGCCAGAGTTAGCTTATATAATTTTTAATTGTTTTACCAGGAAACGAATTCAATAATTAATTTAGCTATTATTCGGCTACACAGGATTAAGGCGACAATGATTTGTTTCGCAAGACAATTTCACCAATAGACCAATGACACGAATCACAACTGTAGGAGCATGCCAATTATGTCATCAATTTTCCCACGGCAATAGAATATTAGTGATCTGTGCCAGAGTACAGCAACGATTTTGCAAGGGAATTGGATATCAGCGCACTGTAATGGATTACAGCGACAGCTCCGTTCAATGTGATGTACCTGTAGTTGAAAGCAATAAAATTATACAATAACCAAATGACTTGCCAAGAACTGTGTAGCTCGATAGTGAGTGGGATATTGGCACACAATACCGCATTATGGCGACAGCTCTTTTCTGAGATTGGTATCCCTACAAAACTCTTGCTATTTACGGTTTCGGCCGTAGTTAACTAGTATCATTTTTAATTGTTTCACCAGGAAAGGAATGCAATATCAGATTTAGCTATTATTTGGCTATACAGGATTAAGGCGTCAAGGATTTGTTTTGCAAGACAATTTCATCAATAGGCCAATGACATGAATCACAACTGTAGGAGCATTCCAATTATGTCATCAATTTTCGCACGGCAATAGAATATTAGCGATCAGTGCCGGAATATAGCAACGATTTTGCACGGGAATTGGATATTAGCGCAATGTAACGGATTAGAACAGCAGCTACGTTCAATGTGATGTACCTTCAGTTAAATGCAATAAAATTAAACCATAACCAAAGGACTTGCCAAGAACTGTGTAGCTCGTTAGTGAGTGGGTTATTTGCACGCAATACCGGATTATGGCGACAACCCTTTTCTCAGAATGGTATCCATACAAAACTCTTGGTACATACGGTTTCGGCCAGACTTAACCAATATCATTTTTAATTGTTCTACCAGGAAACGAATGCAATATCAGATTTAGCTATTATTTGGCTATTCTGGATTAAGGCGACAATGATTTGTTTTGCAAGACATTTTCACCAATAGGCCAATGACATTAACCACAACTACAGGAGCATGCCAATTATGTCATCAATTTGCGCATGGGTATAGAATATTAGCGATCTGTGCCGTATTACAGCAAAGATTTTGCACGGGAATCCGATATTAGCACAATGTACCGGATTACAGTGACAGCTCCGTTCAATGTGATGTACCTGTAGTTGAAAGCAATAAAATTATATAATACAATAACCAAATGACTTGCCAAGAACTGTGTAGCTCGATAGTGTGTGGAATATTGGCACACTATACCGGATTATGGCGACCGCTCTATTCTCAGATTGGTATCCGTACAAAACTCTTGGCATACACAGTTTCGGCCAGAGTTAACTTTATAATTTTTAGTTGTTTCACCAGGAAACGTATGCAATATCAAATTTAGCTATTATTTGACTATACCGGATTAAGGCGACAAGGATTTGTTTCGCAAGACGTTTTCACCAACAGGACAAAGACATTAGTCACAACTGTAGGAGTATGCCAATTATGTCATCAATTTTCGCACGGCAATAGAATATTAGCGATCTGTGTCGGAATATAGCAACGATTTTGCACGGGAATTGGATATTAGCGCACTGTATTGGATTACAGCAACAGCTCCATTCAATACGATGTACCTGTAGTTAACGGCAATAAAATTAAACGATAACCAAAGGACTTGCCATGAACTGTGTAGCTCGTTAGTGAGTGCGTTATTAGCACACAATACCGGATTATGGCGACAGCCCTTTTCTCAGATTGGTATCCGTACAAAACTCTTGGCATACACAGTTTTGGCCAGAGTTAATTTATATAATTTTTAGTTGTTTCATCAGGAAACGAATGCAATATCAGGTTTAGCCATTATTTGGCTATACCGGATTAAGGCGACAAGGATTTGTTTTGCAAGACAATTTCACCAATAGACCAATGACACGAATCACAACTGTAGGAGCATGCCAATTATGCCATCAATTTCCACACGGGAATAGAATATTAGCGATCTGTGCCGAAATACAGCACTGAATTTGCACGGGAATCCGATATTAGCGCACTGCACCGGATTACAGTAACAGCTCCGTTCAATGTGATGTACCTGTAGTTAAAGGCAATACAGTTAAACCATAACCAAAGGACTTGCCAAGAACTGTGTATCTCGTTAGTGAGTGGGTTATTTGCACGCAGTACCTGATTATGGCGACAGCTCTTTTCTGAGATTGGTATCCGTACAAAACTCTTGCTATTTACGGTTTCGGCCGTAGTTAACTAGTATCATTTTTAATTGTTTCACCAGGAAAGAAATGTAATATCAGATTTAGCTATTATTTGGCTATACAGGTTTAAGGCGTCAAAGATTTGTTTTGCAACACAATTTCACCAATAGGCCAATGACATGAATCACAACTGTAGGAGCATGCCAATTATGTCATCAATTTTCGCACGGCAATAGAACATTAGCGATCAGTGCCGGAATATAGCAACGATTTTGCACGGGAATTGGATATTAGCGCACTGTACCGGATTCCAGCGACAGCTCCGTTCAATGTGATGTACCTGTAGTTGAGGGCAACAAAATTAAACGATAACCAAAGGACTTGCCATGAACTGTGTAGCTCGTTAGTGAGTGGGTTATTGGCACACAATACCGGATTATGGCGACAGCCCTTTTCTCAGATTGGTATCCGTACAAAACTCTTGGTATATACGGTTTCGGCCAGAGTTAGCTAATTTCATTTTTAATTATTTCACGAGAAAACGAATGCAATATCAGATTTAGCTATTATTTGGCTACACAGGATTCAGGGGACAATGATTTGTTTTGCAAGACATTTTCACCAATAGGCCAATGATATTATTCACAACTGTAGGAGCTTGCCAATTATGTCATCAATTTTCGCACGGCAATAGAATATTAGCGATCTGTGCCGGAGTACAGCAACGATTTTGCAAGGGAATTGGATATCAGCGCACTGTAATGGATTACAGCGACAGCTCCGTTCAATGTGATGTACCTGTAGTTGAAAGCAATAAAATTATACAATAACCAAATGACTTGCCAAGAACTGTGTAGCTCGATAGTGAGTGGGATATTGGCACACAATACCGCATTATGGCGACAGCTCTATTCTCAGATTGGTATCCGTATAAAACTCTTGGCATACACAGTTTAGGCCAGAGTTAATTTATATAATTTTTAATTGTTTCGCCAGGAAACGAATGCAATATCCAATTTAGCTATTATTTGGCTATATAGGATTTAGGCGACAATGATATGTTTTGCAAGGCATTTTCACCAATACGCCAATGAGACCAATCACAACTTTAGGAGCATGCCAATTATGCCATCAATTTCCACACGGGAATAGAATATTAGCGATCTGTGCCGGAATACAGCAACGAATTTGCACGGGAATCCGATATTAGCGCACTGCACCGGATTACAGCAACAGCTCCGTTCAATGTGATGTACCTGTAGTTAAAGGCAATACAGTTAAACCATGACCAAAGGACTTGCTATGAACTGTGTAGCTCGTTAGTGAGTGGGTTATTGGCACACAATACCGGATTATGGCGACAGCCCTTTTCTCTGACTGGTATCCGTACAAAACTCTTGGCAGACACAGTTTCGGCCAGAGTTAGCTTATATAATTTTTAATTGTATATTAGCGATCTGTGCCGGAGTACAGCAACGATTTTGCACGGGAAGTGGATATTAGCGCACTGTAACGGATTACAGCAACAGCTCCGTTCAATGTGATGCACCTTTAGTTAAAGGCAATAAAATTAAACCATAACCAAAGGACTTGCCAAGAAGTGTGTAGCTCGTTAGTGAGTGGGTTATTGGCACAAAATACCGGATTATGGCGACAGCCCTTATCTCAGATTGGTATCCATACAAAACTCTTGGTACATACGGTTTCGGCCAGAGTTAACTAATATCATTTTTAATTGTTTCACGAGGAGACGAATGCAATATAAGATTTAGCTATTATTTGGCTATACCGAATTAAGGCGACAATGATTTATTTTGCAAGACATTTACACCTGTAGGCCAATGACATTAACCACAACTATAGGAGCATGCCAATTATGTCATCAATTTGCGCACGGACATAGCTTATTAGCGAACTGTGCGGAAGTACAGCAACGATTTTGCACGGGAAGTGGATATTAGCGCAATGTAACGGATTAGAACAGCAGCTACGTTCAATGTGATGTACCTTCAGTTAAATGCAATAAAATTAAACCATAACCAAAGGACTTGCCAAGAACTGTGTAGCTCGTTAGTGAGTGGGTTATTTGCACACAATACCGGATTATGGCGACAACCCTTTTCTCAGAATGGTATCCATACAAAACTCTTGGTACGGACGGTTTCGGCCAGAGTTAACCAATATCATTTTTAATTGTTTTACCAGGAAACGAATTCAATATCAGATTTAGCTATTATTTGGCTATACCGGATTAAGGCGACAATGATTTGTTTTGCAATACATTTTCAACAATAGGCCAATGACATTAACCACAACTACAGGAGCATGCCAATTATGTCATCAATTTGCGCACGGATATAGAATATTAGCGATCTGTGCCGTATTACAGCAAAGGTTTTGCACGGGAATCCGATATTAGCACACTGTACCGGATTACAGTGACAGCTCCGTTCAATGTGATGTACCTGTAGTTGAAAACAATAAAATTATATAATACAATAACCAATTGACTTGCCAAGAACTGTGTAGCTCGATAGTGTGTGGAATATTGGCACACTATACCGGATTATGGCGACCGCTCTATTCTCAGATTGGTATCCGTACAAAACTCTTGGCATACACAGTTTCGGCTAGAGTTAACTTTATAATTTTTAGTTGTTTCACCAGGAAACGTATGCAATATCAAATTTAGCTATTATTTGGCTATACCGGATTAAGGCGACATGGATTTGTTTCGCAAGACGTTTTCACCAACAGGACAATGACATTAATCACAACTGTAGGAGCATGCCAATTATGCCAGCAATTTCCGCTAGGGAATAGAATATTAGCGATCTGTGCCGGAATACAGCAACGATTTTGCACGGGAATTGGATATTAGCGCACTGTACCGGATTACAGTGACAGCTCCATTCAATGTGATGTACCTGTAGTTGTGGGCAACAAAATTATACAATAACCAAAGGACTTGCCAAGAACTGTGTAGCTCGATAGGGAGTGGGAAATTGGCACACAACACCGGATTATGGCGACAGCCCTTTTCTCAGACTGGTATCCCTACAAAACTCTTGGTATATACGGTTTCGGCCATAGTTATCTAATATTATTTTTAATTGATTCATCAGAAAACGAATGCAATATCAGATTTAGCCATTATTTGGTAAACCGGATTAAGGCGACAAGGATTTGTTTTGCAAGACAATTTCACCAATAGGCCAATGACATGAATCACAACTGTAGGAGCATGCCAATTATGCCATCAATTTCCGCACGGGAATAGAATATTAGCGATCTGTGCCGGAATACAGCAGCGAATTTGCACGGGAATTGGATATTAGCTCACTGTTACGGATTACAGCGACAGCTCCGTTCAATGTGATGTACCTGTAGTTAAATGCAATAAAATTAAACGATAACCAAAGGACTTGCTATGAATTGTGTAGCTCGGTAGTGAGTGGGTTATTGGCACACAATACCGGATTATGGCGACAGCCCTTTCCTCAGTCTGGTATCCCTACAAAACTCTTGGCAGACACAGTTTCGGCCAGAGTTAACTTATATAATTTTTAATTGTTCCCTAGTGGAAATGGTTTTCGTGAATAACTGTTAATAACTGTTAGAAATTATTAGTATCTGTTTATAACTATTATAAAATGTCGAAATAGAGACATTAATAACAGTTATAAGCAGTTATAAACTGTTACTAACATTTATTAATTGTTTTTAGCAGTTATTCACATTTATAAATTTGAAAAAAAATTTCATGGCCAAAATTTTTTAATATAAAAATAGATTATAACTATTAATGTCAGTTATAAACTACTTTAAATCGTTTGTAACGGATATAAGTGATTATAAACAGTTATTAACAGTTATTAACAGTTTCTCACATTTATAGGTTTCGAACAAAATTTCATAGCTAAAATTTTTTAGCATAAAAATGGATTATAACTATTAGTATCAGTTATAAACTATTTTAAATCAATTGTAACGGATATAAATTATTATAAACAGTTATTAACAGTTTTTCACATTTATAAATTTCGAAAAAAATATTTCATATTAGGTACACAACTTTGCTTCCGCCGATTTTTTCGAAAATTTGAGGCTTTATTCTGAAAAAGTGATTAGCTGTTTATGATTCAAAGTACTGTCCGTCACTAGCCACTACTTTTTGCCATCTTTCGGGCAATTGTCGGATACCATCTCGAAAAAACGATGCGTCTTTTGAGGCGATCCACAAATCGATCCATTCTTTGACTTCTTCATAAGAATGGAAATGCTGCTCAGCTAGGCCATGTGCCATCGATCGGAACAAATGGTAGTCGGAAGGAGCAATGTCTGGAGAGTAC
>UELV01176978.1:0-13592 GCA_900490015.1 Megastigmus stigmatizans | reverse complement strand
ACTGCAGCGAAGGAGCCCGCGGGAATAGCGGGTAGCTGCAGCCAAGCGGCGTCGGCAGAGCGCGCCGACGGAACGAGGGAGAGCGAGAGAGAGAGAAAGAGACGCGCCGATCCCGATTCTCGGCGGCACAAAGTAAGTGCACTTTGGTTTCTCGGGCGATTATCCCGTCGTGAAAGCCAGTGCGGACGCGTACTGGCCGACGGTGACGCGAATTAGCCAGGTTACTCACCGAAGAGTAACTTGCCGGGAAAAGCGGCGTCGGAGCTTGTAAGACGCGAGTCGAAACTCGCGGCAGCTCCAGAAAAACTCGTGCGGCGCGAACTCGACCCGTTCGTCGGTTCGAATTTATATTTGAATTTGTATTCGGTTCTCGTGTTTGTATTTATATTTTGAATTGTTTCTCCATTCGATTGGCGTTGTATTAGAGCCACGTTTTTTATAGAATATATTTGGATTATTTCATTTGATTTTACTGAGTGAGCGTCATTTCGCGACCTCACTCTTTTTCCCTTTTTCCCGCACGAGCGAATACCGCCCTCGCCGATCGTGGCGAGCTGGCCGGCAACGAAGGTGAGTTAAGTCACCCGGGTTCGCGTTTTCGCGATCCTTTTACAGGAGAAGAATAACACACGAGGGAGGCAGCGAGAGCAGCTGTCTCTCATACAAGAAAAGCCGAGAGGAAAACCTCTCGGCGTAGATAACGGGGGACCGGCGACATTCGGAGGTGCGATTGCACCAGCGGCTAACGTCCGCCCGCACCTCCCGTCGCATCGAGGGACATCGGCTGTTGAGCAGCAGCAGCGCATCATCCCGCCAGGGCAAGTCGCCCTGGCCGCCGTGCGGATAACCGCCAGTACCCCGTTACAATGTATAATGCACATGGTCCTTAATATGAGTACAATGTTGATCGAAGATTTACCAAAGAAATATCGGAATTTCAATATAATAATTTATATGTATTAAATCTCAAAATAACGGTATTAAAATTATAAACCAGAATGCAATGCTATATATAATAGGTTTTATGTTCTCGAAATAAAAATATATTAAAAAATGTGATATGTTACAAGTCATTGAAAAAAGTATTCTGATGTTGAACTTGACGAATGCATTAACTGACATAAAATAACGGTGAGCACATAAAAAAAACTGAGTTACTCGCCGTTAAAAGTATGGTTTTAAGGGGATTTTGGCAGCTGCTGATTTTAAATATAGATTTTGGTTTTTTCGACTGTCATCAGCTAATCAAAATAGTATTTTTAAGCCACATTCAAGCCCTAATAAGGCTTTAAAATTAAGAAATAGACATTAAAATGCCTAGAATTAGATTTAAAAATGAATTTTTCGTATTCCATCCATTTTTCTACTTTCTAGACCTGCTTCAAAAAATTCATGCTAATAAAACAGCAATATGTAAGCCAATTTGTGTACTTTTCAATGGCTCCGGAAGTGTTATACATAAAAAAAAATCAAAAAACATGTACATCAAAAAAAATCATTTAATCTTCATGATTTTTTCAACATGTGACGCACCACTTATCTGCTATCTAATATAATTTTATATAAAAGATTAGTTAAAAATCTACGAAAAAAAATTTTTTTGGGAGTGTGACCCCCCTCCCCCCCCCCCTTAATTTTAAGCTATGCAACATCAAAATTTTCAGGAATTTTTTTTAAAGCAGGTTTTGGTGACTAGCTGCTGAAAAAAATACGCTTTATTTCACACATAAAAGTGCATCATCACGAATTTTTTCAAGGTCGTAAGTGACTTAGAAACCGAAAAAAAAAATAAAATCGAAAAAACACGTTTTTGGCCATAACTAACCTAAAAATGGAGCTACGGAGCTGAAATTTTGCACAGAAGCACCATCTTTGAACACCTTCAGTTAAAGCATTTAATGAATAATATTCATGACAAGGTCAATTGCATATGCTTATGCTGCTATGCCCTTTCAATAGAATCAAATACTTACTTATATACTGCAAAATGACTCCGTTTTCTAAATTAATATAATGCTCAGTAACAATTGTAACGTTACTAATAATGCTGATTATAATAATACAAAACCAAAATTTTTATCCATTAAAGTAGGTATGTATATACTGTTACTGACTTCTGAAAAATTTCTAGACTACTTTTTGGTGTTCTTGCATACAGGAACAGGGCCCTAGAGTATGTTTAGGTGTTTTAGTACCTACTGAAGTATCTAATTTTGGGATTATATGCTAAAAACATGGGAAAAACGCGAAAAATAACGTTTTTTTTTTCAATTTTTGAGCACGTTCCGGTCAAAATATGATATTTTGAATACGTGCGTTCGAAAGTACGGGAAAAAACACATGAAAAATGATTATTTAGATGTTAGCCAAATATGACCTTCATAGCCTAAAAAATCATTGAAAATTTCAATAATTTTTTCTGACTCCGATTTTTATCCAAAAAATCTGAAAAAAATCAGGCTATATTGTAGCAAAAAATCTGATATCGTTGAATTTCTTCAGAATTTTTGGAACAAACAGGAAAGCAGGAGAAATTATTTTCCAAAAAACACGTTTTTTACGTTTGTGGCACTCTATTGCCAACTAGAGGTCTGAAAATTTAGGTGAGAGAGCTTCCAAATATGCACTTTCGAATGGCTAATCCCCGATAACGATTCACTCTTAGGCAATTTTAACATTGTTAACCCGCTATAGCCTTTAGTACATAATGCGTATAATTTTGCTACGGCATCGCGGTAATAATCTCAGATCGTGCCGCTGCGCGTCTTTATTATCAATGTGAATATATATCTATGGATGATCATAAAGATTAATTATTCGACTATCGCGAATGCGAGCAAGGAAGCGTCGGGTATGTCGCGCGTGAATTTGTCGCGCAATATCTGTGAGCGGCCGACGGTTCGGTTCGCGCTCTTATTCGCAGCGCACTTACAGTGTCAGTAATCACTCCGTCTTCTGTTGCTGATCCTGGGCTCGTCATCGCCGCGCCGTTGCTGACCGCTGTGGCTTCGCCGATCTCGTGTACGACGCCTTGAAGCGGAAGTCGCTGGGAGTCGGGCGGGTTATCTCGTGCGCGCTCTCTTGCTCTCTCGGCTAGAGCTTTGCAACTTGGCTTCTCGTCTCGGCTCTGCCTGTGGATCGTCCTGCTGCAGTTTAGGCCAAATGACGTTCCGGTGCAGCGTCCGACGATCACTTGGTCCGTATCGGATCCTAGCGCCCTAAGCTGCGCTTTCCCACGTGGCGCGGAATGATTCTTGCCGCGAAAGGCCCCGTGGCTCCTTATCGGTGCTGGACGCGAGCTTGCGTCCGCACCTCACGCTAGCCAGCGTAACAAGGAAGAGCCTCTCTTCTTCAACCGCTCTCCTTGCTCCGGTTTCTCCTTCCTTCCTTTCCGTCTTTCTTCTCGCGCTTTCTCTCTCTATCTCTAGCGCGTCTATTATCGCGCTTCTCTCTCTCTCTCTTTCTGTCGCGCGAGTTTTCGACAACCGCGGTTCGTCGCGAGTCGTCGATTTTCGGAGGTCCAAGTCTCGTTTGTTTGTATGTGTGTTGCGTCTCCTGACGCTTCCTTACCCGAGTTCGCGATGATGTGGAATATTCCACTCTCGCTTGTAATGCGGCAAAAATACCGCGTTACAATTTATCTACCCAGCAACAGTCAAATTTCCGACTCTACAAAAATCGCACGAGGCGATTTTTACTGTTTCCACCACCTTTAACGAATCATAATATAAGCAGCCCCGTCGGGCCGCAGCGAGGAGAACGACTCAACGTCTGAGCGAGGAATGACTGAGCAATCACCGCGCAACGCAGTTAGAATTACTCGGCACAATCATCGTATAACGAATAAACTTAATACGAAGTTCTCCAGTCTTCGCGTCACTTCATTTACCCGCCCTCACAAATTCCTTTCCGGTTTAAGTTACCGCAAAGTCGGACGGAACAGAATCCACATAGAGAGAAAGAATCTCTCGTCACAGTTGTCATACGTGACATTTTTAGTGCTAAGTGTGGGGTTTCGTCATTCAGGGGAAGGAGTGGGGGACGTGGCTAAAAAAAATTAGAAATTTTTTTTAACCGAAAAGTTGACAGGAAAGAAGGATGGCACACCTCTGCAAGAAAATCATCCTCTTCGTAACTCTGTGCATGTAAGTACATTTTTATACTTTTTCGGGAATCTATATTATCCTCCCTCGTGATTTAAAACATATTTTAGAATTATTTCAATTACACGATTTACGCGAAATTGTCGAAGTTTTAATTGCGTTCGTTCCGTTCTCCACTCCATCTTGTCGCGGTAAAATCAGTACATTCAAAAAAAAAAAAAGTATATGCACATACAGCAACAGAAATAACATTTTTTCTCTTCACACAACTAGAAGCTTTGAAAAGTCTGAAAGTTTTAAAATCGCTAATGAGTAGATTCGAGGTTGATCTTTAGGAGATTGATTCCACACCGTGCTAAGGTCTACGATCAATAACCGCTAACTCCCTTTAAGCTCTGGACAGTGAGAAGAAATTGCGAGATCTAGCCAGTCTAGGCAAGCCCTGGCTATTTCAGAACTTCGAACAAGAGATCATAAGAGCGGATTCGAGGCTGATCTTTGGATCTAGCCAGTCTAAGCCAGCTTGGGTCATTTCAAAGCTTCGAACTAACACAACAATACATACAATAAACAGACAAACATTCCTTTTCCTTTACTATAGAAGTCTTAAAAAATCTGAAAGTTTTGAAATTGCTAATGAACGGATTCGAGGCTGATCTTTAGATCTAACCAGTCTAGGCAAGCCCTGGCTGTTTCAAGACTTCGGGCAAAAGACCATACGAGCAGATTCGAGGCTGATTTTTGGATCTAGCCAGTCTAAGCCAGCTTGGGTCATTTCAAAACTACGAACATACACAAAAAATATATATACACAATAAACAGACAATCCTCAAATCGACAATGAATTCCAGACTTTTCCCGTGGTCAAAAAAGAGAGTGAGTAGTAGATCCACCGGGGATCTGAGTAAAATCGATTCAGAGATGGAGAAGTTCGGAAATTGCGCAACTGTCGCAGAATCAACTAAGGGGAGTATGTATCTCCCTAATACAGCATCGGCACATAATGATGAGACAGAAAAGCTGTCAGCCCTAATTGCTACAGAAATTGCTCTCAAAGGGGAAAGTCAGGATGAAAAAATGCTATCCTTCGCGGCCAGAAGGATAGCATTTTTAATGAAGCGTTAGAAAACGTTAGGTCTCCAGATACGCAATACGTACCACAAACGCCAATCGGGGCTAGACCAAAAACTTTTAATTATACAACACCGGAATCACGTAATAAACCGTCGGATGCTCAACGCTATGCCCAAGCGGCAACACAGAATCTTAATCTCGCGCCATGCGCCACCATAAATCAAACGTGAACATATTCCGATTACCCGACTAACTTTCAAGCGTCGGGAACATAAATAACAATAGATCCAGATAATTAAATTTTAAATAATATCGCGACAAATGACAGAAACCAATTTGATAGAAATAGGCCTAGCCAAGCAAGAACATTTCAAACGGGTAGAAATAACCCACAAGACCCTATGACTCAGATGTCATTTTATCAGGCCCTTGGACGATCCCTTTGTACGTCGATAATCCCGACACCTTACGCGCATTTTTCAAGATAGTCCGAGACGTGGTAAACGAATACGGGCCATAGTGCGAGCGTTGGATCCTTAACTCCCTGTCAGTATAGTTAAGAGGCCGCGCTGTCATAGGATACGCCTCGATCGTACCCAGCTATGATTCGGTCGACGTTCTACTGGAAGAGTTGGTCTCACAATATGGAGGAGTGGGCGACGCAGATACGGTGCGAGAGGAACTGACGACAATAACGCAGATTCCAGGAGAAAGTCCAGGAGATTATAGACTAAGGGCACAAACGTTGCTGAACAGACTTAAAACCATGTATGAGTATGCTCAAGGCCTACAACCGCACGAAAAAGAAACAATATAAGCGCAAGGCAAACCACGACGCTCTGAACTACTTCCTATATGGATTAAGAGATCCACTAGAGTACAGAGTAGCCCATTTGAGACCAGACTGTCTTCGCGCTGCAATATCAGCGGCAGTAGCGGTAGGGCATAAGACACAAAATCGAGGGAACGTGGCACCGACGCTTTTTTAAAATACATATGGAACGCCTGGAGTCACTCCATGGCCATTACCTGGTCCGATTATTCAGAATCCAGTTACTCTAAGCACAGTACAGGTAAAATACCAACAGTCGACGCCATACAATACCGGTACACCCGACTGGAGCAAGGAAGACGCCCTTGTGGAGAGAATAACGGCGCGACTAGCCGCCCAACACGAGTACGAGAACGTCGGAGTCCGTACAGCGACGGCAACGGAAGCCTGCAGTTATTGCGACGGGCCGGGAAACGTCGAAGCCGATTGCAGACGAAAAGTGTATCATACGCTATTCTGCCACTTCTGCCACACAAAGGGCACACGTATGATAAATGTTTCCATTTAGAAAATAAAATAAAAAATGGTGAAATCTCCCTTCCGCCGCGGTATAATCAAAGCGCAGGACAAACCATCAACACCAACGAAAGGGACTTGAGCAATGAGTCACGAGTAGTATATAATAATAATCGGGGAAACAACGGCACCCCAAGCAGCAAATACAACAATAATGGCAATAATTACAACAGAAACAATTACAATGGAAATAGCCAAAGCAGAAATAATTATAGTGGAAATAATTATAATAGAATCAATTTTAATAGTGGAAATAGTATAAATGATAATCATTTAAGCCACTATGAAAGGCAATCGGACAATCGAAATACGCCTAACGACAATCCGATTCCGGCAGCTCGAAGGATAACCGAAAGGCCATATCAAGACCACATATCTGGGCATTTAAAAGCGCGAGGACAGTGAGTGACATCCAATAGTGGATGCGCACGTACGTCTTACCAAAACAGGCAGACAGCCCCCCATAATAACCCTCGATAGCGAAGAACTAAAAGAAGAAAATGCGTCATTTTACACGGACACGAGGTCCGACGTCAGTCTAATCAAAGTATCGAAAATTAAGCCACACATACAATATTTTCTTAAAGAAATACTCCGAATTCACAGAGTAACGACGGGGAAAGCCTTTACATTAGGCAGAGTGAGTATCAAATTAAATGCATTACTCTGCGATTTACATATTATGCCATATGATTTTCCTGTAAGCACAGATGGCCTTATAGGATGGTCAACTCTGAATGACCATAAAGGCGTATTTGATGCCGAGTCACGGAGCTTGAAATTTCCCTGACTCGTCGTACCGCTTCAGAAGAATGAATCATTTACGATTCCCCCGCAAATGCGTCAAGTTATATACTCGAAAGTAAGTAATGTCCAGCAGAACGCAGGCTTCATCCCCTCCGAGACACAAAACCCGATCTATTAATCGGGAACTGTATAACAAATAATATATGTGGAAAGGCTTATCTTATGTATATAAACACAAGCGAAAAATACATAAATTTTGAAATGCCAGAAATAGAACTGGAACCTTGCGAATTTACACATACAAAGGCAGAAATATTTAACGGACTGAACGATACATCAGACCCCCTGGACGGTCAAATAAACGTATAAAGAATAATATCCGAGGAAGAAGGCGATAGAGCAGAACAAATATTAAAGCTCATCGCACCTCAAAATTGGAACGAGGAAGAGCACACGTACGCAACATAGTTAAAGTATACCCAGATATATTTTACCTAAAAGGAGACCCTTTAAGAGCAACACATGTAGTGACGCATAAAATTCCGACGGTAGACGACATCCCTGTCAGGGCGAGACAATTCAGACACCCGCCAGCGATGAAAGAAAAAATTCAAAAACACATCAGGGAGCAAGTGGAAGCAGGAATCATAGAACCTTCCATGTCTGCCTATTCTTGACCATTATTTATCATCCCGAAATAGACCGACGAATTCGGAAATAAAAAATATAGGTTGGTGATCGATTTTAGATCACAAAATGAGAAGACCATCGGAGATGCTTACCCATTACCTCTCATAACCGATATAACAGACCAGGTAGGGCAAGCAAATTACATCACCACGGTAGACCTTAAATCTGGTTTCTACCAAATCCCGGTGGATCCGGAGAACGTGCATAAGACTGCGTCCCAGACAACATTCGGACTACACCAATATAAAAGAATGCCAACGGGTGTGAAAACAGGACCCAGCGCTTTCCAACGGCTAATGGATATCTGCCATGCCGGATTACAACATAGTATTCAACAAAGAAAATAAAACAATTTCTTGGACTAGCGAGTTACTACAGACGCTTCGTGCCAAAATTTGCGTCGATCGCACTGCCATTAACAACGCTGCTCCCGAAAACCGAAGAGTTAGCATGGGGAAATGAACAACAAACGGCATTCGAGACATTAAGAAACGCCCTTTGTAACGAGTCCGTACTACGATCACCAAACTTCGACGGACCATTCTTGATAACCACGGATGCATCCGACTATGCTTTAAGAGTAATCCTAAGCCAAGGAGAGATAGAGAAAGATTGGCCCTGCGCATTCGCCTCTCGGACACTATGAGGAGCAGAACTGCGTTATTCCACCTATGACAAGGAATTATTGGCAGTCGTTTTCCCTATAGACCAGTTCCGTGGATACGTGTACGGTCGCCATTTTACTATTATAATGGACCATCTACCACTCAAGTGGGTCCACAAACTCAAAAGGCCTGAGCTTCAATCAACTCACCTGAAAACGAGATTTGAAGGTTTCGACTTCACAGTCGTTTACAGGCCAGGGCCACGAAACGAAGCAGCTGACGCACTCTCACGAAATCCCATCTTAAAAGTCGGAGAAGAAGACCCAGATTTGTCTCGTGTGGAATTATATAAATTGGCCGAAAAACACGAGCAAGAGGATGAAGAATTGGAAGAGGCTAACATCCGAATCGTCACGGTAAAGAAATATCCAAAAAGGAAAACCCATCGTCGAGCTACCAGAAAGGCTGAGAATAAGAAAGAGTCTTTAGCTTCCTCATCAGAGAGTTTAGGAAACCCGGCTAACAAGAAAAAACCCCTTTGGGACGACAATACGGAAACACCTGATCAGAAAAATAGCGGATACGAACCGTCAGATGAGGAAATGGAAGAATCGCAAAGCACTAATATTCCAAAAAATGCAGGAAAACGGGTTAGGCAAAATTACAAGACAGAGGTAGAAAAACTACTAGACATCCCGTCATACTTAAAAATAGGCGACACTACCGTCAAAGCAGGCCGTAAGAAGATCATAGCCATACCAAACGACGATGAGTCAATAGATTTGGTCCCAAGAATCGGGAAATTTGCAGCGCAGGTAAAAGCTTGCAGTATCCCTATTGCAAAACAGCCTAGCATATGTGATGAACCAATGATCACAGCAACATAAATTCTAGATAATATAATCAGCCCAGCACCCCGCCGCCAAACCATGAATTAACCACCATTACAATTCCACCTTAGCCCTCTGAGATCTAACACGGTAAGCTCACCCTAGTACCTCGGTCAAACCACAAATCCATCATTACAACCGAGGGGTTCAAACGTCTTCTCCTCGGTACAGGAAACTAAGCAGGAGCTAACAAGTCCGCTAAACGAAAATAAAAAGAGGGCAGAGGTAAAACCAAAACTGAGAGATCCGGAATCCACAAAACCTAGTTTAATGAGTACATTTTTTAAAATGAGCAAACAATGCGTGCGACACTTAGACACTCTAGCCAAAGCGCGCTTTATGGTGGACGTAGAAGAAATCGAAATGCGGGGAAAAGTCGGACTGGATATTCGTACACGCGAGGCAGTCGAACCGTTTACAGTCGGCCCAGGAGATCCAATTATAACCAATCCAGATGAGGAACCACGCGAAGAAAAAGAGGACGACGAGTACAAAAGTTCTTAAAGCGAGCGAGATTCCACGTATGAAGCCAGAAGACTTTTATCAGATCACATTCATACCAGACGAGGAAAATTAAAACCAAGTGCGATGGAGATATACGATGGTATCTGGAACATCTCCCTCCCAAGATTCGAGCCAGAGCCAAAGAAAATGAACTCGAATCGGTCAGAACCGACAACAGAATTCAGAGAGGATAGCGAACCTCCCGAATACATTGCATTCCCCACTACATCGTCGTTACAAAGAAGCGACAAAGATGACAACGCTGAACCTAATCAATAAAAAGACTCCGAACAGACCCCCCAGAATCATAGCTGTGAAAAACAATTGAAACGTACATACGCCACAGAAGTAGGGACGGGCCCATATGAAGGAAGCAACAGTTGCTCCAAACCCAATAAGCAATTTATGCAGGACGAAACAGTCGACAAAGCGGGAAACTGCATATTTGACTCTCTCATAAAATTATGTAAAGTAAAGTCAAATTTTGCCCAATTAATGCAGCGATTGCTCGAAAGCGTTTACTTGGAGCTACGCGGAGACCAGAAGTGGCCACAAGAATTCTGAGTTCGCCAAACGAATACGGGAACGTAAACTGTCTGTTCATTTTCAGCGAAGAATATAATAAAAATATATGTATTCTCTCGACGACACCTAAGGGAACAGTAATGTATTGTTATTTTTGGGGGAATCAAACAGGATATACAAATTGGATTCATTTACATCATGAGGGAGAGCACTACACACTCCTATTACCGGCACAAAATAAAATTTCTTCCACGCTGAAAGACAAGAAAACAAAAGACGAAGTCCGATAGCGAAACCTCCGACCAAGCGCAAACCGATGAAAAAACGGGCCGCTCAGACGTTCAAAGAGCGCCTGCCTCGGGAGAAACCACCGTGGTCCCCCGAAGAGGACAAAGACGTCCCGACACCTCTAAATTCAATAACAAAGGTTAGAGGACATCCTTTCCACACTGACGAAAATCTCGTATATGTTTTAACTGCCGACCTATATTTAGAGACAGAAACAATTAAAGCCCTGACAGAAAGGAAGTACCTCAAAATAGAAGACTTGCCGAATTTAGAACTAGCAGTAGGAGAAATACTGACGTCAGAACATAAATCGAATAAACTGTTCGGCTTAGTCGTTAAACGGCACATAGACGAAAAAGTGCTAAGAAAAGACGTAACTAAATGTTTAAAGGCGCTGCGAGGGGTAATAGACAAATGGAACATAAAAACAATAGGAATCATTCGAGATTTTGTACTGTTAACTATCCTAGAATGGGATTATCTTATAAAACAGTGGGCAAACGTACTCAAATGGAAAAGGATCCGAGTAGTATATTTTCAAAATTGTCAAGCGGTCACAATGGTTGAGGAAAGATGTAAAATAATTAAAGAATACCACGAAACCACAATCGGAGGTCATAAGGGCATCAACTAAATCTATGACAAACTCATCAATGATTTTTACTGGAAAAATATGCGAGCGGACGTACAAGCATTCATAAACAGTTGTGAAGGGTGCCAAATGAAAAAGTTACAAATAATTAAAACACGAATGCCCATGTTAATCACGGATACGCTAGCAAGGGCTTTCGACAAAGTAGCCATCGATTTTTATGGCCCATTACCAGAAACGCCAAAAGGCAACCATTACGTCTAAATACGTCGTTTTCATACCCATGGCACTGTGACGTCGAGAGGCGACGCACAAATGTTTATTAAATATTTTTGAGCCTAGACTTGCGTCTGTGCGTGTGTGAGTGAGAGTGTGTGTATAAAGGATAGAACAGAATATTAAATTGCAAAAACTTACTCTTTTATTAACAGGTGAACAATAATGTTTTACAAAATGTGTGTCGACTTCTTTTAAACTTTAAGCCCGCACTTGTACGAACGAACTGAACCTTGTGACGACCCGGTCATAGTTACAGTGCTATGCCGGCGCACAGCAACTGTCCTCGCAACCGAGCGAGTACGAGAGAAAGAGAGAGAGAGAGAGAGACTTTACAAAGAACCGTTCGGATTTCGAATCGGAACGTTCACACAATTCTACGCGTTATCGTCGCACGCTTAAAAAACGATAAGTTACTTGGGGCGAGGAGTGTGCCTACGGGAATCTCCTTGCTCCTACCCTGGTCTCGTGAGTGGCCGGCCGGTCCACTCACCACGCAACTACCTTGATCTGAGAGAAACCACCTGTCCCTCTGCACGCCGCTGTTGGTGGAACAATCGGGGGAATACTCCTCCCTGAATACGCCTCGACACGGGTGGCAATGCACGCCCACACAGTGTCACTACCTTCACCAACTCTCATAACCGTCACGAAAACACTCGCGCAACAACTTCGCTCGCAATCCAATGAAGAACCGATAATCTCCATCAGATACTCTGGCGTACGTCCGATGCTGTTCGTAGCTGCGGTCTCTCTCTCGAGCTTTTTCGGCACCGGCGCGATCCTGTCGATCGCGCCATATCTCTCTCTCTCGCTCGCACTCCTACGTTCTCATGGGAGCACCTCCGGTAGGTGCTTCCCCCCCTCGCGCGCGGCAGTTAGCATAAGTACCCGCGCTCGTCTACTCGATGCTCGCGAGGATGCGAATTGTCGCGAGAGGACAATTACGCGTCACAGTATATATTCATATACTCGAATTTTGAGCCGAATAGCGCCGAGCGACTGACGCTATTGTGGTGGGCACTTGCCACTTTAAACCATTAAAATGGACCTCCTAATTAGTCGAATTCACACGCATTATTATTGTCATTCGCAGTTACTAACACATACTTAGACGGGACTATGGGAATGGCAGAATTACAGCCGTCCCTTCTGGTTGGAGAATTTTGATGATGTACCTGGATCTGGCTAATGTATTTGCCTGTGCAGGACGTAAGCACTTAGGTTAAAATACAAGAGACAGAACTCTTCTTTACGATATTACCTGGTCGCAGAGTTCAAGCGTCCCTGGGTAATAGAGAAAGAACAGGCCCGAATAAGGTGCGGCGCGCAGAATTCAAGCGCAGCCAAGGATTACACACTCCTGGCGAGCAGAATTCAAGCTCGAACCAGAAGTGGGGACTAGGTGGTTGGGAAAGAGTTTATGGTTTATACATATGTATTGTGGTATTTAAAACAAATAATATTATATCTGCATGCAATGTATATATATGTAAGGGATATATGGGCAAAAATTGTAGTTGTAGGGTGTTGGTATTGAAATTTACTTTTAAGGATAAAAGGAGGGAGAGAGAGAGAGAGTTTAACGTGCGCAGAATCTCGCGGCGCTAAGTTAAAACACAAAAGAAAGTAGAAAGAGTTTAACGTGTGCAGAATCTCGCGGCACTACGTTAAAACACAAAAGAAAGTGGAAAGAGTTTAACGTGTGCAGAATCTCGCGGCACTACGTTTGAGACACGGAGAGCAGAAAGAGAATTCGACATGTGCAGAGTTCGCGGCACTACGTAGAATTCTGAGAGAGGGAGAGAGTAGAGAGTTTTACGGGTGCAGAGTCTCGCGGCACTACGTTAAAACTCAAAAGAAAGAAATTAGAAAAGATTCAAGAATTTAACGCGTGCAGGATTTCGCGGCACCGCGCTAAATTTTGAGAGAGAGAGAGAGAGAGAGAGA
>UELV01176974.1:0-13485 GCA_900490015.1 Megastigmus stigmatizans | reverse complement strand
ACTTTAAGCTTTTAACACTTTAGAGAGCTAAACCTCGTTAAAATTAAATAATGGTAATGTTGTATTTGATTCATTACAGTATTTTGTTATAAACATTTGTGACAGCTAACTTTTTGTGTTAAAAATATCATACATAAGTTGAAACGAAACAATTACCTGACCACCATTAATGTTAAATCCTCTCTTGCTGTCAGGTTGCTTTTTTATGTAATCGTGATTCGATACCTTTCCCTGACATTGTTTATCATTTCTTACTCATTAGCATGTACCCACATTAACTCAACAACCACATGACCTAATAAATAATGTAATTGCACTTTGCACTTTCCAGATTATAGACTGCCATTATGAGAATTATATTTTAAATTTAAATCGTAGCTACATTTAGTAAGTACATTCACACTTGCCTGTCATTAGATTATTTAAAGAAAATACCTGCATTCAAATTTCTCCCTTATATATACGGTTTCTCTTTCTCGATTATTCTCGGTATATGTATATTCTCTAGCATATCCCTTGAGAGCCATGGAGCCACACTCCTTGCTCCGCTCCTCGCTGAGTATCAAGCTAATGAACTGATAATTTCATGGATGACAGTGAACCGAATTTTCTGCTAACTCAACGATCTCTGGCGAAGGTCAACGAGTCATTCGCCCGAGCCGTCAACGGGACGCCAGCTGCGGATTGGACCATCGGACAAGTGCTCTCCCGGATCGAGCTTCTCAGCTTCGACTCTCTGCCAACGATGAGGGAGGGTTCGACATCGATGCGATGTATGAGGGTGCAGAACACAACTTCCTTGAGGCTCAGTCGGTCCTGTATGACACTCGAGCTCGGCTAGATATGCACTTAACCGAGCGAGTGTTAGCGAGGGTTGCACTAGAAAAAAATAGTATAATTTCTGTAACTTTTACGTTTAAAAATACAGATTATAAGCGTTACGTCTGGAAGGGACGTAAATAATGATTATTATTAAATTATATATACATTAAATATAATTTATGTGGTTCCGGTTATCGTCTCAATTGGATAGGTTTAGTATCCAATTGTTTAGCATTAGGTTGGGTTAAAATTATAAAGTCAGAGTTTATGTTTAAACGTTAACCGTTTATTAAAATATTGAGAGAAATCGCGTATAGTGGACGCGTCTACTCGAGGGACTATGACTGAGATTGGCTCAATCGGCTCAATCTGTCGATGATTGAAGCTTGAAAATGACTAATTGATATGTCTCTCTGGATTAGGCAGGATACGTTGGTTTCTGCGGAAAATCCAGAGAGGTCAAGTAATGACAGGTCAGCACGTGAAGCAATCAGTTGCGCTTGGTAGCTGAGCTGAGCGCCTGACGCGACGAAAAGAGTGTATTGAGATGTGTGATCGACCTTTGGAGAATGCCATCTCTGTGTTTTTGTGTATCGCTAAAGCTAAAGAGATGTTTCGACATAGGTGGAAATTTAGTATGAAATTGAGAAACTTGAACATACGTTTCGGGACGTAACATAAGTAATTAAAAATAAATTATCAAAAATATCATATCGGTTTTCAGGCCTCTAAGATGGGAGCAGACATCAGCGTCGTCGAATGCATCAAGCCTCACAGTAGCATCAGACTCGTCTGCACTAGCTTATGCCTTGCAAAGTGCTCTTAGCACGCAGATGGTCCCGACGAGATCTCAAAGTCAGCCGGTAGATTTGGCCATGCCGTTTCCCGGCAACCAGTACACCCAACTGCAACAACAATTCCAGGAGCAGCAACCACAACGTACGCGGTGCAGCCAAACATCTAGGCGTAGGGAATTCAAATGCGGGTTGGTATATGAATTTGTCTTGCTTTTACAAAGAAAAAAGTTTTCCATTGATGAATATGTTCGAGTTTCATTTTTTCATTAATTTTATCGTAATAAAAATATGTGTCTAAAAAAATGTGTGCGTGTGTGTGTGCATGTGCGTATACGTGTGCAGGTGCGGGTACGTGTGCTTGAGTGTGTGATTTTATATAGATATACTGCACAATGAAATCTTACAAGGGGAGGTCACACCCTCCATATCACGGATTTGAATGAAACGTTATGAAGACATTCTTTGGCGCAAAACATGAGATACATGTCTCGGACTTACAAGGAAATCCCACACCGCCCGGTATTTTGTTGAAACTTTACAGAGACGTTCTTTGACCAAAAATATTAGACACGTCCCTTGGTGTTAGTGCCAATGCGCCCTAGAGGCCGAGTTAAGGCCCATTTAAACAGGAAAGGTAAAGAAATTGAACACTTCGAACTATACTCAAGCAATTTATTCTTGTTTACATCACTTCCCTTGTCAGGCTATAAAATCACTACTTTAAAAAGTATTCAACAATTTAAGATTAGAAATAGATTAAAAACCTTCATTCACACCTTTGTTGAGATCTAATCATATCAATTATTTAAAATGTTACGAAAAGTAAAAAGTAAAAAGTAATCCATCAAAAGCTAGAAAGTTATAAACAATGTGATAAAAAAAAATTTCATAAGTTAATTTATATAATTAAAATTAAAAACATAAACTTAGTTATAGAACTCATTTTAAAATTGCAATTAATGTGCTTGATTTTAAAGTATTTCCGAAAAAGGAAAATGTTCTCCCGAGTCTCGTGATATACGTACAAAGTCTATGCTCCTAGTACGTGCGGTTGGCCGCTTAGGGATGCCCCGTTCGGTCCGTCGGTTCCTCGCCTTCTTACTCTCCTGTTTCCTACTACCAACGGTTGTAATCTGATCCCCCACTCGCGCTACTTCTCTTTCCATTATCCCCTTTGATTCCTTCTGTTCGATAGCTATTATTCTGTTATTGCGGTTTTGAAAATTCAGTTTCTTCCTGAGTCTCGTGTTGCATACACTTTCTATGTATATCACGAGACTCAGGAGAGCATTTTCCAGTTTCGGAAATGCTTTAAAATTAAGTAGTACTAATTACTTTTTACTTTTCACTTTCCGTCACATTTTAAATAATTGATGTGATTAGATCTCAACAAAGGTGTTAATTGTTTTTAATAAGGACTAACCTTGTCAAAGGCGTCAACCGTCCGTAGTGTCCGTACTACATCCGCGAAGGACAGCCCTTCATCTGTCGTGATGAGCAGCGCCGCTCCCCGTCGTTTGGGGGCCGGTCTGTATGTCTGTACGTCTGCCCCGTCTGCTTGTCTTCAGTCCTTTTCCTCTTCTTCTTCTTCTTCTTCTTCTTCTTCTTCTCCTTCTTCCGCTGGACTGTTTCCCAGCCCTCCTCCTGCTGTCCTTGGCTCGTGCCTGGTCTGGGCTCGGCTTCTTCCGGGGCGCGTATTGCAGTAGGCCTAGCGCCCCTTCCGTCGTCCGACACCCGGACGGCAAGAATCTTCTGGAGGTTGGTTGCCCTCTATCTTTTGAGGGCTACCTGAGACCCGGCTGGACCTTCCGGGCTCTCTACCGTATCTCTTCTTCTTTTATGGGCCCTGGCCGCCATCGAGATCCTCCGTTCCTCTTCCCAGGCGATCTCGAGGTCATCAAGAATGCCTTTTATGTTTTTAAGGCCTTCCGTGACGCCCTTCGCGATGTTTCTTTGTTTTCCGCCACCTCATCTATCTTCTTCAGCTGTTCGCGTATAGCTGCCACCGTCTTATCTAAAAGGTTGACAGGCGCCCACGCTGCCAGCCTGATGAGGCTCTGAGCGTCACTGACAGCACTCACAAAGCTCGAAGCACTTCCTCTTCTGCTCCGATTTTCGTTGAATGAAAGATTATTATCTGTACTTTTGATATCTATTTTGTAATGTTTTCTACACTGTATGTTGACCTTACTGTAAAGATTTAAAGACGACCATGATTTTTCATGTATTTTAATTAAATGGGCCTTAACTCGGCCTCCAGGGCCCATTGACACTAACGCCGAGACACAAGTCTCATATGTTTTGTCAAAGAACGTCTCTGTAAAGATTTAACAAAATCCGTGACCCAGAGAGAGGGACTCTCCTTGTTAGTTAAATATCGTATTTTTGTCTGGCATCGGTCATTACATATCTGATTTTCTAATGCAGAATTTGACTCCTACATCGACTTACAAGAGCATTCAATTATTCCTAGTAAAGTCTGATTCTATGTAATTCTATGTATTATCACTAGTCAGAATTGACTCAAAAATTGATAAAAATGGCCCATTCATTATCTAGCATCCATTTTTGATCAAAATAAGTATCAAAATCGTCCTCAGCAACACTCAAAACCCTTAGAAAACTTTCTTTGTTGATATAAAAATTTTGCAAATTTCTTTTTACCACCGCCAGCCGTCATGACGCCATATGACGTCATTCCATGATCGGCTCACATACATTATTACTTAAGAAACATTTATATGGAAAATTTCGAGAACGTTGTCAGCTGTTAGAAGGTTAAAATATACAAAAAATCATGGTCGCCCTTTAAACCTTTATTGCTAAGCCAATATACATTGTAGAAAATGGTACTAAAATAAATCAAAAGGATAGACAATAAGCTTTCATTTGCACCTTAGAACAAGCTATTAACACTTTTCATTTAAAAGTAATGAGTGATTTTGTTCGATACAAGAACGTTACGGCTCCGCCGTTCGTTCGGTCAGGCGGCGCTGCCTTAGCGAGCGCCCTCTCCCCTCTCTGCCGCGGCGAGGAGGACGGAGCGCTCGCTAGGCCCTTCGATGGATTAGTATGCTTCAGGAGCGGTGCCTACGAAGAGGGACTTCAACGTCGAGCGCGACCACTCTGAACTCCAGCAGACTGGCGATCTCACGCGATACAACAGCGATACTGATATCAATAAATATTCTCCATCTCCTCAGCAACTTCGAAGTCATTAATTTCGCACCTTATTCCGGAAACTAACCAATGGTCCTTCGAGCCGGATTTTGTCGTCGCTGGAAGTGCGGGTAATTCCTCCTAGAGAAGCCACACATTGGAGACCCAACTGCTGAGGCGCCCACTTTCATCGAGGAGTGATCCCCCCTGCGAGACATCTGCGCATCCGAATAACAAACTGAGCTAGTGTATGCTCCACGCGCCTTCTCAGCATGTAAGTATAAGTGATTAGTGAGCTCATTGTGCTAAACTGTGATCAAGCTGAGGCTCCGGGCTTCGCTTCACTTTGTCTCTCGCTCTCGCTCACAAAGGCGCGCGATCGAGTCAGGCACGCGGTCGCCTGCGCGAGCATTTTGGACCTCCTTGTCTCTCGCACTCGCTAAACAAAGGCGCGCGATCGAGTCAGGCACGCGGTCGCCTACGCGAGCATTTCGGACCTCCTTGTCTCTCGCGCTCGCTCACGAGGCGCGCGATCGAGTCAGGCACGCGGTCGCCTGCGCGAGCATTTTGGACCTCTTTGTCTCTCGCGCTCGCTAAATAAAGGCGCGCGATCGAGTCAGGCACGCGGTCGCCTACACGAGCATTTCGGACCTCCTTGTCTCTCGCTCTCGCTAAACAAAGGCGCGCGATCCAATCAAGCACGCAGTCGCCTACGCGAGCATTTCGGACCTCCTTGTCTCTCGCGCTCGCTAAACAAAGGCGTGCGATCGAGTCAGGCTCGCGGTCGCCTGCGCGAGCATTTCGGAGGCCTTCGTCTCTTGCGCTCGTCGACGAAGACGCACGATCGAGTCGACAAGCAGTCGTGAACTTGTGAGTCCCTGACTATGCGACCACTATCATCACTGAGCCGCAAAAGCTCATCCTCTTCCTCGCTATCTCCAACTCGACGGCGAGACTAGCGTTTTCACTCCACTTGTACCTGAATGCACGACCTTTCTCTCTCTCTCTATGCATCTCCCTCTCTCCATCTCCTTCCCTCCCCCCTCATTCTCCCTCTTCGAACACCTGACGAGCGGCCTGAGCCCGCGCTAGCCTCGCTGCCGCTCCCGGGGCTCGTCCGTCATCTAGCTCTCTCAGTCGCGCAGTCGAGACAATCTCCGGCCCTTGAGAGCCATGGAGCCACACTCCTTGCTCCGCTCCTCGCTGAGCTAACGAACTGATAATTTCATGGATGACAGTGAACCGAATTTTCTGCTAACTCACCGATCTCTGGCGAAGGTCAACGAGTCGTTCGCCCGAGCCGTCAACGGGACGCCAGCTGCGGATTGGACCATCGGACAAGTGCTCTCCCGGATCGAGCTTCTCAGCTCCTACTGGCTCGACTTCCAGAGCAACCGCCTCGGCCTTCTTCGACTCTCTGCCAACGATGAGGGAGGGTTCGACATCGATGCGATGTATGAGGGTGCAGAACACAACTTCCTTGAGGCTCAGTCGGTCCTGTATGACGTTCGAGCTCGGCTAGAGCCTGCGTCTACAACGGGGCCAGATCGGCCCGATTCCGACGAAGCGACGCCCCATCGTGCTCATGAGAGTGGAACCAGCGCAGCCCGACTTCCTCGCATCAACATCCCGCCTTTCTCCGGGCAAAGGGATGAGTGGGAGTCCTTTCGAGACCTATTTCAAGCCCTCATCCACAACGACAAGAAACTTACGGACGTAGAACGCCTGTACTATTTGAAGGCGCACGTTCAGAACGACGCCAAGGCAGCGCTGGACTGCATTCAGATTACAGGCTCCAACTATGCCACTGCCTGGGGAGTCCTCCAGGATCGCTACGAGCATCGCCGACTGCTGGTGCAGGATCACCTCACCGCCCTTCGCAATCTCCGACCATTGCGAGATGAGACCGCCACCGGACTGCAGACCATGCTTGATTCCCTCGAACGACACCGGGATCAGTTGCGAGCTTTCGAGCGTCCAGTGGGCTCATGGGACGACTGGTTCATCTCGATGGCTGCTTCCTGCATGGACCCTTCAACTTGCCGCGACTGGGAGGATGAGATGGAAAACCTAGGGATTGATCCCGACAGTCGGAAGGAACGACTACCCACCTTCGCCTCACTATCTGACTTCCTGCGTCGCCGCTGTCGCACACTCACATCGGTGGAAGGATCCCGCCAGACTCGCCCACTCGTCAATCGGCCCACCGCCGCCGCTCAGACTGGACGCCACTTTCAGAGCCTCGCTACGCGGACATCCACCACCTTATTCGGCCATTGCAACGAACCGCACTACACTGACCACTGCGATCGATTCCTCGGGCTGGATTTCAATGCTTGGAGAGAAGTGATAACCAGCGCGCATCTGTGTTACAACTGCTTACGCTCCGGTCACAGCGCTCGATCCTGCCCTTCACGATCAGTCTGCACGATATGCCAGGCTTTGCATCACTCTCTTCTCCATGATCACGAGCGTAAGCGAGAGGGCTTCCACTTCGCCGAGTCCATTCCTCCTAAACGTCGCAGAGAAGTCCATGGCGTTAGGACTCAGGCCAGCGTGGAGCCACGTCACGCTGAATCGTCCTGGCTGGCCGTCCTCCCTACTACCATCGTTCAAGTGAAGGGCGAGCGATGAAAAGCCACCGCCGTTCGAGCCCTCTTGGACTCCTGCTCCGAAGTCACCCTCATCTCCCTAGGGTTGGTGCGGCCGCCTTCATTCGATCCCACGCAAGGTCAGCTTGAGCCTAAGCGGCGTAGGAGGAGAGATCATCAACCGCACCCAATTCAAGACCCAAGTGCTACTCCACGTCCCCGATCGCCACTCGCCGGTCGAAATTGACGCATACTGTTTGCGTCACCTGGGATTGTTCACACCCGCTGCTGCACTCCTGCCATTAGTGATCTCCGAGTGGCAGGACCTCGACCTGGCCGATCCAGATTTTGGCGCACCCAGCACCATTGAACTCCTTATTGGGGCGAGCAGCCTCCCGGAGCTGATGAGACCTGTCTGATCCGTCGAGCTGACCTCATTGCGCAGCGCACGGCAAATGGGTGGACGATCTCCGGTCGCACCCTTCATCCCACCCGATCTTCCACTGCGGTGACGTGCTCCACCTATCGGACCGACTCTGAACCCCGTTGGCATGAGCGACTCCTGAAGATGATACAGAGATTCTGGGAAATCGAAGACGTCCCTCGAGTTCATCGACTATCGCCCCAGGACGAGGAGTGCGAGCGCATCTTCTCCGGTCACAGGCGTGACTCGAGCGGTCGGTACATTATTCGCTTGCCCATCAAATCGGACATCCTCTCTCTTCTGGGCCAGAGCTTACCCAGCACTCGGGCAGCCCTTCGCTCTGTTCAACACCGCATGGAGCGCGATTCGGATTTCGCTGCGAGTTATCGCCAGTTCATGGAGGAGTACTGCAGCCTCGGTCACATGAGGGCGCTAACTGACGAGGAGGCTCGTGAACCACGGCCTCGGACTCACTACATTCCCCACCACGGCATCTGGCAGAGGGGCGATCGACAGCAGAAACTCCGAGTCTTGTTCAACGCCTCTCGGCCCACCTCATCGGGCTACAGCTTAAACGACCTTGTGGCGAGTCCTGATTCGATGGAGAAGTCATCGAGTGGCCTTCTGTACCGACGTGCAGATGATGTTTCGCCAGATCATGGTAGACGAACGAGACGTCAACCTCCAGCGCATCATCTGGAGCCCGCAGCCGGACGCCCCACTCAGACACTTTCAGCTCCTGACGGTGACCTACGGCGAATCCAGCGCTCCGTACTTGTCACTGCGCACACTGGAGCAGCTATGCAAGGATGAAGGAACTGCCTGTCCCGACGCGATTGTCGTCATATTAAAGGAGCGGTACGTCGATGACGTTCTTTCTGGCTCGGACGATATTGCCTCAGCTCGACGACTTCGGGACCAACTCATCCGCTTGATGAGTCTCGGAGGCTTTCCCCTTAGAAAATGGGTCGCCAATACGCCTGAGCTGCTCCAAGACCTCCCTGCTGAGGTCCGTCTACGACCTTCGTGGATCCAAATCAGCGCCGATGGACCCATCAACGAGCTGGGAGTCAATTGGGATCCAGTCGAAGATTGTTTTAGGCTCACACCTCCGTCGCTAGGGCTCGTCCAACGGAGCAAACGCGAGATCCTCGCCGCGATGGCGAGTCTCTTCGATCCGTGCGGATGGCTGGCTCCTGCCGTGCTTATCGCCAAGCTGTTCATGCAGAATCTGTGGCGGGCTCGTCTCGACTGGGATGACCCGCTTCCTTCGTCCATGGCCCTACGATGGACGACTTTCACCAGCAGCCTCCCCTTGATCGCCAATCTACGAGTGCCGCGGTGGATCTGCAGTGGACGCGCACAGACCCTCCAACTTCATGCCTTCTCAGATGCCAGTCACCGAGCTATGGCAGCTGTGGTTTACATTAGAGTCTCTGAAGTGGATACCGGGCTGTTCATCGGTTTCCTCGCAGCCAAAACCAAGCTTACCCCTATCCGGTGTCTCCGACCGGATGCAACTCACTTGCCCCGGATGACGATTCCGAGGCTAGAGCTCCGAGCGGCCTTAATGGCCGCATAACTTCTTAAGTCCATCGCCGAGGATCTCAGTGTCGACGGAGCCCAGTGCTACGCATGGTCTGATGCCCAGATCGTCCTCAGCTGGATCCGCTCGACGGAGCCCGTCAGCAACACTCTTGTTGACAATTACGTGAGCCGTCTCCAGGAGCTTCTTCCACCTAGAACGTGGCGTCATGTTCATAGCGAAATTAATCCGGCGGACGTGGCGTCCTGAGGAGCCGACCTCGCTTACATCGTGAATGAGAAGTCCTGATTGGAAGGGCCCGAATGGCTTTACGATTCGGAACGCAGTTGGCCGGCGGACATCATCAAAGAAAACTCTGCTCCCACTACAGAGAAGGCCGTCATTACCTGCGTTGTTCAGCGAACGACGCCCAGTCTCATCTCATGGTTCTCAGACTTGAACCGTCTGCTCCAAGTAGCGGTCCGCCTCAAACGATGGTCTCGTCGTCACCCAGACCGTGGAGATAAAGGCTTGATCTCCGCTCCAATCACCGCCGCAGATCTCAGGGATGCCTTCACGACCTGCGCTCGCATGAGTCAGGAGTCCACCTTCACCACCGAGCTCAAATTACTCGAGCGTGGTCATCAGCTCCCCGCTGGGAGTTCCTTACGCGTCCTTGACGTCTTCCTTCATTCCGAAGGACTCCTGAGAGTTGGGGGCCGACTTCAACATTCCTCGTTGCCCTACGAAAAGCGCCACCCTCCTTTGTTGCACGGCTCCTGTCCACTTGCTCGACTGGTTATCGCTTGGGCTCATATGCGTTCACTACACGGCGGATTCAGAGTGACCTATACCTACGCTATTCGCCGGGCGTGGATCGTTGGTGGACGGCGCAAAATTCGATCTCATCTCCACCACTGCGTGATCTGTACCCGCATCAGGGCTCGCCCCATGGAGCAGATTATGGCTCCCCTTCCGGCCGAACGGCTGATGCCCGCGCCGGCTCGAGCCTTCGCACGCACTGGTATCAACTACGCTGGACCTTTCTCCGTACTCACCTCCAAGGGCCGCGGGATTCGCACATCAAAGGCTTACGTCGCCATCTTCGTCTGCTTCCTCACCAAGGCGATACATTTGGAGTTGGTCGGCGATCTTACTACAGCGAGCTTTTTAGGAGCACTTACGCGATTCTGCGGGAGATGCGGTCGCCCCGCTGAAATCTGGAGTGACAACGCCACTTGCTTCCGCCGAGCCGACCGAGAGCTGAGAGCCGCGTTGAGGGATCACCAATGGATTGGCGTGGTGTTACTGAACCGTTAGCCGCTGACGGTATTACCTGGCGATTCATTCCACCGAACGCGCCGCATTTCGGCGGTCTCTGGGAGGCTGGCGTAAAGCAGGTCAAAGCTCATCTCAAGCGTGTGGCCGGTCCTAGGAAGTTGACTTACGAAGAATTTGAGACGCTATTGGTCAGCATCTCTGCGGTGCTCAACAGCCGACCTATTTCTCCCATTTCAGGCGATATCGACGACATTGAGGCCCTCACTGCTGGGCACTTCACTGTAGGGAACGCTCCTATGACCATCCCTGAGCTGTATTAGAACGCTGGTAATCTGGATCGCCTGACTCATTGGAATTTAGTCAAGAGGCTACGTAACCAATTCTGGGATAGATGGAGCCGGGAATACCTCCACACCCTACAGCAGCGGACAAAATGGACCCGTCAACGCCGAAACTTACAACTCGGAGATCTCGTTTTGATCTTGGATGACTCCCTCCTTCGACCCAACGGAAAGTGGCCACTGGGACGAGTCAGTCGAGTTCATCTTGGTCAGGATGGACTTGTCCGTTCTGCTGTCATCAGGACGACCACCGGAGAGTATAGGCGACCCATCACCAGGCTCGCACTCCTCCCCGTTGCCAGCTCTCCCGACCAAGGATCGTCGGAGACCCATCCCGCTTTGGCGGGCGGCCTGGACATTTGATCGTTCTCGGAACGAGGCGGGCGGCTTGTTCGATTCACAAACGTTACGGCTCCGCCGTTAGTTCGGTCGGGCGGCGCTGCCTTCGCGAGTGCCCTCTCCCCTCTCTGCCGCGGCGAGGAGGACGGAGCACACGCTAGGCCCTTCGATGGATTAGTATGCTTCAGGAGCGGCGCCTACAAAGAGGGACTTCAACGTCGAGCGCGACCACTCTGAACTCCAGCAGACTGGCGATCTCACGCGATACAACAGCGATACTGTAATCAATAAATATTCTCCATCTCCTCAGCAACTTCGAAGTCATTAATTTCGCACCTTATTCCGGAAACTAACAGATTTAAAACATGGTTAAAGGGCATAGCAGGATAAGCCTATGCAATGACCTGTTACGTCGGTAGCGACGCACAAGTGTTTAATTACTTTTAAGCCTAGGCTTTCACCTAATAGCTTGGGACTCTGTATAAAACTATTTCCAAATTTTAACAGTTAGTAGTGTGCGTAATTATTGGGTAATTATGAAATTATTCGATTTGTTCAGCGAGCTATTTGTCCTTGAACTAAATCGTATAATGGTGAATGTGTGTGTTCCTTATTCGCCCAGCGAGCTATTGCCCCTGAACGAAGATCGGATTTGTAAAAGGCTAATCCAGCGAACTCAATACTAAATTGAGTACTGAATTACCCAGGAGTGTTCTGTGTGTGAGATAGTGAGAGTGTGTGTGTATAAAGAGTAGAAAAGGATAGAACATAATAAAACATTAAATTGTAAAAACTTACTCTTTTATTTGTAGAGTTTGCGATGAACAATAACGTGTTACAAATTTTTTATATACACTTATTAAACTTTTAAACTATATTTTTCTTTTGTACTTGTAAGTGATTAGATTCCAATACTTGTGTTGCGTGAGTTATTTTCCAATGGTTGCTGAGTTGCTGCGTGATGAGAAGATCGAATTTGACAATTTCGAGTTCCGGAGTGGACTCCAGAATCTCTACTGCCTTTGCAGCGCGATGCGTGCACTTTTTTAAAGAACGATGACCCGCCTTGTAGTTGAGTGGGCGTAATTGGGCCAGCGAGAGAGTGGTGGTGTTGAGCGCTGATTAGAGAAGCTCAGTCAAGGGCAGGATTTTCTCTCCCTTTTTGGGTGTTTTCTTGAATTTTCCGGGTCTTTAATTGGAACATTGTGGAATCTATATAATGTATTTGCATGTAAGATGCGCAATATATAATTAAATCTTAAAAGCATACTCTAAAATATTGGCATGATAAAAATTAACTAATTTCATAATTTTACAATACGCTTAAGTTATCTGAATTTTTTTTTAAATTTTTTCTTTTTTGCAATACAATTAATTTGCTTCTTATAATGACTCTTAATCGCATGGTTTCTTACATTTATAAAATAGAAAACTATGATTACTGAACATTTTTGGAAATGGGCTAAAATTGTTACATAAGGTTGTTGGTATGACTAATATTAATTTTGTTCGCCGTGATAAGATGTACAAATAATAGTAGCGCAGTGGAAATGAGTTAGTCTGACAAAACTTTCGAAATGTAAAATATTGATTTTTAAATTTTTAGAACATACAGTGGCGTATACTTATGGATTGAAGATACAAAATTATTAAAATTTGAATTTGGAAAATTGAAATGAGTATCAATAAGCAATGAATAATTTTTTATTTTGCTATAGAAAAGTTTTTTAATATATGCAGCTTTTCCTTTAGAAGAATGACTTTAATAATTTTGTATTAAATTAATACTAAAACATTTGCATTGACTCTGCAAAATATATTGTGTTAAGAGTGAGTAAGACATTTTAATTATAAGAATTTATTTTTATTTAAAGCGCAATCTAATATTGAATTTTCACATACTTGGTACAATAATAATAAGTAAAAGTTAAAATAATATGAAAGTGATTTTAGATTTATTATAAATTTATCTATTACATATTTTGTATTTGTATATTTTTTCCGGTATTTATTTTCGGTATTTTTATCGTTATTTTTACTTAATTGTACTATAGAAATTTAAAACTGTTACAAAAGAATTAATATACTAAGATATATATTAAACATGATTTTGGCATCAGATTCAATACTGGATTTAACTTTAAATTGGATGCATGTGTCAAATAATTCTGAAGTATATGTATAAATATAAATAAGCATGAATAAA